>CAEFZX010000100.1:0-70085 GCA_903066825.1 Alfaro cultratus | reverse complement strand
CATATATATATATATATATATATATAAACACCCACACATGTATAAATTACAATAAATTTGATTGCCAGCATTTAGCAGCTAAAATATTATTTGGAAAGTTGTAACTGTTGTTTCATAATTTGATGTTCTGTTTTTGGAGATAAACAGAAAAAATGGTTGAAAACATTTCAACTAGACGTACCGTTTGGAATATTTCAAGCTGTATTCTTGAATGCACCCTTATAGATCTCGTCAACTCTGTTCATCTAATGATTTCCACAGCAGATTCAAATCTGCATTGATATGCATATAATTAAATTAAACATAGCTGACAAAACCCAACAGGAATATAAACAATTGTCTTTTTTGTGGATGTTTATCATCTGAATAACTCAAATATCAACAATCATTTGAATTGATATTTTTCTGCCCTGAATTTGCTTCAAAAATATCAATAAATTTTTAATCCCTGTCACATGTCTGGCCAGATGTTAACCAAGTTGCTCAGTAAAACACATTTGCAATAATTGTTTTTTTTTCCTCTTTCATTTCCAGAGTCCAGAAGAAAAAGTGGAGACACAGGAAGGAACTGATGCCAGCAAATCAGAGATTAGCCTCGTCTATGAAATTGCCCTCAAACGAAACTTATCTGTTAACTTTGAGGTAAGAACAAAAACACAGCCATCTGGCAATCATTTTAAGTTCATACCATCATGTTGACAAATTATGAAAATATCAGTGTTATGACTGTGAACTGTGATGGGATGAGAAAAGAGATGAATAAAAATGAATGACTGCAGGATGAACATTAGGTGATTCATTACTTCGAGGGAGTTTTAAAAAGTTTCAGTTTTGCTAAACCCAGGCTCTTTTGTTTTTGCACTAGTTATTCTCTAGGGAAAGTGTTTTCTACCCATGAGGTAGAACCGGAAAACAACCCTCAACTTGTAAGATTGTAAGTTGAGTGTTGTTTTCCTCCTGGATGAGCCACAATCTGTGTATGACAAATAGTAAAGGGAGATTAATTAACTAAGCAACCATTCCTAAATTTCTTAATTTCAAAGTAACATTGAATTCTAAAAGTTGAATATTCTGTACAAGACCCATCTTAAGGTTATAGTAATGAGCCTTAATAAATGATGAAGAAGTTTGGAGCTAAGACCAGTCAACCTTTCTAAAAGCTGTCATGTTTTAAAGGCAGACAAATGAGCACTAATATATAATTAAATGAAGGCTTTGTCACAGCATCATAACAACTACCCTTCTCTTTTTGACTGAGTTGTGTTTTTACCATGTAACTATAAAAAATGGAGAAATTAAGTGGCACTGGTTGTTTGTTTTAGCCCTGGCTGAAACACAAAAATCCAGTAATTTTTCAAGTCAGCGAACACAACCTTGCTGATGAATATTTAGCTGAGAGTAAAATTTTTTGATGTAAAAGTTGTCGGAGCAGGAATCAGACATAAAGTTTCTACTTAATGTACAGTGAAGGAGGAGGCCTGAACTGAGAAGACATTTTACGACTAAACTGTATTTTCTGCGACATGTTGATATTCAACATTCTGACACGTTTTCAATTAATTCAGGCTGTAAGACAAAGCAAGATTTCTAACAGATAACAGGAAGGCTGAAAGGAGGATAATGGAATTGGTTTGTTTTATCCTTTTGAGCTTTCAGGCTTTGTTGAGGAACATGTTGGATTTGAAAATGCTTGCACCATTTTGAGAGTTGACCTAATGCTTTAGAATGCACAGAGGGTGCTGTTTTAATATCACCAGGAAATCCAGAAAATAGTTTCCTCTATATTATCAGGTCAGTGTTTCTAAAAAGTGGAGGTCCGAAATTGGCAACAGCACTCTTATTGGTGCATCTCTAGACATGATCTACCTTCTTCACACCCAAAAGTTGTCAGCTTTGGCGACATTCCTCAGTGGCTCCACATCAGTCCCCCAAAATAAACTCCCTACCAGTTTTGTTTGGTTTTGTTGCTACACATGATCCTAAACTTAAAGTAACATCCTCAAAGTCAGAGTAGCTCACTCTGTCCTCATATGACCTGCTCTGTTCTTCTTGGCTTTTACCATGTCTTAGCTGACTCATCTAATATTCTCTCCACAAGCCTCCACCCCCTCATCTTCGTTTGCACTCGGTAAGGTGCCAAAAACAAGGGAAGCTCAGTTTACACTATGTTCTCCCTCCCTTCCTCCTTAGACCTCTCCCTTCCATCTCCATCACTCCCAAAAATCACAAATGAGGCAGATGCATGTGGAGACAAGGGGGAGATGCAGACGCAGGAAGAGAAGTAACATATTTTTTCTCTGCTGACTTGGCTTGCTAATATGAGTTTACTCCTACTTTGGAAAAGTTATCTGGAAAATTGAAGTCTTTCCATTTGTTCCCCTCACCTTCCTCTACTCATTTGCCCTTTAAAGCAGGATGTAGTTTCCTTTCTAGGAATGGCTATTAATTATTTTAGCCGGCTAAATCAGGGGTTGAGGTAATTCATTATCTGTCATGTCTTTATCGCTGTCCTTGATTACACTGTCATTTTTAGTCTTGGGAAATTTGGAGAGGGAGGCAGTATTTTTGTTCTTCTGAACCATTTCCTGTTCTCTCTAATTAACGTTGCCCCCGCCCATTTTTTTCAACTTTTATCATTTTTAATCACCTTAAATATCTCTATCCTAAATGAATCTTTCCAGTTTTGTTTCCCACTTGTGATTTGTGTAGATCTTGTTTATATTTCCATTAAGCTTGCTGGAATATTAAATATTAATTATTTACTTCAAAGCACTTTGAAACACTTTGTTGCTATGTGTTATAAATAAACTTTACTTAACTATTCAACATTTTTACACATCAATCAGAGTGATTAATTTGATTTAGAAGGAAAGAAATGATCTCATCTGGAGGCCTGTTTTTTCGCATTATCTGAACAAGAAGTGCTTAGAATTTGATTTATAATTTGATAGGTGGAAGAGTCCTTGTAATTTTGCAGCTAGCTTAACAGTGACGCTACAGATTGCCATGAGCCATTAACGACCCATAATCCAACAACATTACTGGCAAATAAAAACATAATTTCCCAGTTAAACATGTGCAGCAGCTGCAGTCTGACGCTCACATACTGGCTTCCTTTTACTCTTCATTACATGAAGTAAACACTTTTCCAAGAACTCAAGTCTTGAGGCTTGACTCGTACTCCTAATTTAAGTATGAGGCCTTCAGCCACACTGCACTGAGCAGAAAACAAGATTTAGTAAGATGTAGCACATGATAGCAAACAATAAAGCATGCAAATTCAAAATCCAGCGGCGCTTAAACACACACGCACACACATAAAAAGAAAGTTGTTTATTTTCAATTCAACATTGTTTTTAAAAACTAAATAATGGAAAAGCTATCTTTGTGCTAATGCTCTTATTCCCCAATTTACCTTTGTTTGTGTATCTATTGCATACTTCTTTTGTTTCAATCCTTACTCCATTTAATTTAGGTATTTCAGTATACCAAATACTATTTTCATTTAATTATATCAACCACTTTAGTTGTGTTATTTTTTTTAGCTTTTTTGAACAAGTGTCCCTTTTCTTTTAATGGCACAAGGCATACATTTATGTACATCCAATTGTAAAGCAAAATGCAATGGGTTTGCGGAAAACAAACATAAACAATAAAAATAACCAGTTCAAATGATGAAATGTAAAGACCTCAGGGGGAAAATCAACTGAGTCAATTACCGCAACACTCCATGTGTTCCCCTTTAGATGTCAGGAGATCAAAGATCCCTTAGGAAGGGAGCAGCACCTGTCACATGTCTTTACAAACTGATGAACTGATTTGTAACCTTGGTAAAGTTGGTGTCACACTGTTTTCTATCTTACCATGTATACGTGCGTTTTGAAAAACGCAGGTTGCCAGGGCCTTAACGTGGTAAAATAAATTATATTTTGCAGAACGTCAAGTCCTGCGATGTCTTTGAAGATTTTGATGCTCTCCTGTTGTGAAAAAAATGTATGTATACTGGGTATTACTGAAGTTAAATTCATAGTCTGACTGTGTTATGAGCAAACTTGTTACTTAAAGGGATCAACAGGCCATCTGGGAAGGAGTTTCACTGCTCCACAAAGGCCCCTGAGCAGTCAAATAATTATTTGCTAAACTATCCTAGTAGCAACTGATGGCTTAAATTTCACTTTCGGTTTCAGCAGTTGCATGTTCTAAGGTAAGTGAAGCATCTGTTCAGCATGCTGTGAGATTAAGTGATATTATCGATGAGTCATTGCTGTGACATTTAAAGGAGATTTATTTGGCATAGGAAAGCTGTGCGTGTCTTTTCTTTGAAATGTCCAAAACATTTGTGGTAGGATAGTTTTTTCTGATGACCCAAATGCTTATGCTAATTTTGAAATGCATTGGATGTCATTGTGGAAGCACAATTTTTTCCAATTCCATTGAAATAAAAGGCTGATGTACAATAGTGTGGCAGGGATTAGAGGAATTTCTTTCCATCGCTCTGTCCTGTCTCCTTGCTAAGTACTATTGTGTTGATTGATGGGTGACTACAGTCTCCACAGCTTTCATTACTGGCACAGATTTCTTCTCAAGTATTCACCACAGTATCAGGATATAGGTTTGCACCACATCTAGCCTCCAGCATGCCTTGTACAACAAGTTGGATTCAGAGATATTGCTATGATAAAATACATAAAATAATACCTATCTCCTATGAAGTATTCATTTAGAGCTCCCAGTACCCTACCCTATTAGATGACAAATGTCAGCAGAAAATAGTTTTACCCAGATCTAAATAAGTGCTACTGACAAGATGTTTCAAGTTTGTTTTACTTTTTTTTTTTCAGTCTGAAAAGGGGCCACTGAAAGGTTTCATATTTGAGAGCTTGAAAACAAACAAGTCAAAAAGATGGATCTCCACCTAATCCCTTGCCATTTCGTATGTATCTTTCCCCATTATACACTATAGTGGATTCCCTTTTATTCCCAGTCTCTGTTCTGAGAATACTGCTATTCACTACTGTGGAGTGCATTGACCATTTGTAAATTGGTCAATGCATTTTCCTTTTGATTTCTTTTTTTTTTTTTTTTTTTTTTTTTACCAACCTACTCTTTAGCCATAGCTTCATCTTTTCCTGCATTGTGCTGACCTTGTGTTTTGATACACTCAGAAGAAACTTTGCTCTTTCCTCAAAAATCATAAGCTTAAGAATATACACATATTAATCTTCCGCGCATTCCCTCCAACAACATAACAGATCCCTCTCATGAGAGCGCCTTCGATCTGAGCAATGTCTTCACCTCATTCCATCCTTTCCTTTACTGGGGCATGAAATTACCCTTAAGTCAATGTTCGACTGTCTACTTTCCCATCACTCTGCTACGATGAGGGTCGTCACCACCCCAAGAGCCAGTTGGCTCATTTAATCCCCCTGTCAGGCAATATCAAACAGATGTCAGCATCAAAGAGGAACCAATCTATAAATCACAGCTTGTGTGTTGTGTTGGGGGGGTAGGACATAAGAGAAAAACCACCCATCTTACAAGGAGCAGTTTCCCTCAGGGCATGTCCATCCACTGCTCTTCACAAAAGGATCTTTCTTCTCTGTACCAGTCCTCACCATTGTCGTACCCTGATCCCATAGCCTCCTCTCCTACAGTACCTGAGTTCTAGCTTGCACAGATCCTCAGACTGCCTAGGGTATTAATGTCTCCCTGAAAAGCCAAAGTGAAGGCCTCCCACTTTGAAGAGACGGCCATAGGGGGAAAAAAAATCAACATTGAATTACAGAAGGTTTCCTGTGTACAACTTGATCTCCTTGTCGTCGGGTGGTAGACGGGTGTGTTTGCGTGTTTGTTTGCGTGTCTGTGTGCGGGCTTGGCTTGTAGGTGAATAGAAGCACTGAAATCCCATCGGTAGCGGTGCGGATCCTGTGTCGTATGCCATGAGACTGACTGCACCTTGTCTACTTCTATCCTAGACCAAGGGAATGTTGTACCTACGTATGCACCTTTTGTCATATATCTTGTCGACTTAAACATGTACCTACATAGGCTACATTTGGTTTCTCTTCCTGACTACCACATCGAGGTCTGTAGCCACTGCATATGCAATGCCCTATTTTCTTTAAATACTTTAAAATAGTACAGTGTCAACCATTCAGCATGTTTTATTTGAAAACAAATGAGTCTGCAAATACTGAACCGCAAATAGATAGAGGTCCAAACAGTGCTATGTATTATTTTAATAATAATATTAAAATAAGCCAATGTGACTCCACTGTTGTTTTGTTTTTTTAGAGCAAAGACACATATGGAGAATATTTTTAAGCATTCACAGCCATTTTGTCATGTCAGGTACCAAGAACTAGGCAGGGAAAATAAAAGCTTATTTTCAAAGAAAAGACCTTCCGAAATGGCGCAGGTCTTTGGCACAAGGTTACTTTAAAAGGCTACAAGGAAGTCTGTCTCCTATAAAGCAAAGCATTAAGAAGTTAGAGGAACTCATTTGTTTAAACTATTCAAATCCTGAAGTGTGCAATCTACAACTTGCTGCCTACGGGAGTTTATGTGCCAAACTATTTCTTGGCTTGGAGCAGTAACTTCCTGGAGTCTCTGCTCGTTGCCTGACAACTAAACAATGAAATGTAACAAAATCAAACTGGGAATAGCACAATCCTGTTTTCTACATCTCTGAGACAAGGATGCCTAATTCAGTTCAGCAAAGCTTTTCTCTTCAGATGAGCTTGAGCTCTTTTTTTTTTTTTGTTGCAAATCCATTCACAAACATGGCCGAGTTTGTGTGTCGGTTCCTATCCCAGGGATCCTCTCGCTGAGTACTTACATATGGTTTTTGTGATGAACAAGGAGACAGAGGAAGATGGAGAGGCAGTCGCAGGACTACGCAGATGAAGAATGCTCCTTACTGCTCGTGTGCACAGTCCGTTACTGGTTCATATCTGTTTTCTCCAAGTGACATAATCTTAACTGAGAAATGGCCAAGCTGTGTGAAGTGTCATCAACACATGCTACTGGCACAGTAAAAACATTCAGCTATCCGGTGTTTCCGATCGTGGTAAATGTTAGTATGCACAAGAATCTGTCATGTTGCATTTCCTTTTTCTGGAGACGAGTAACACCAGAGTCGATCCCCGCGGGTTGGAGGGAGTTCAGCTGTTTAGTTGGACAGTGAGCTCTTCAAGGCTTCATCCTTTTGCATACCATTGTCTAATGTTGAAAGTCTAACTTCCAGTCTTTCAGTTTCTTAATTAAATCGCTAGAGCTTGTGTAGTTAGAGAGGAAGTGCTTATATTCTACTGTTTTTCTCTAATGTCTGGTATTTGTCCGTGTTGATGTGCGAGGCATCTCAGGAATGCCCGAGCCTCCGCTTATCAGCAGAATCGGTTTTATCGGTCACTGGGTTTAAATTAAGTGTTTCTAGATTGCGGCTGATTGCTACAATTTGTGATGTCTGTGCCGCTGCTCCAACTTTAGCAAAGAAACTCAGCAGAGCGTGGGAGGAGGAAAGGGGGTGAAAGAGAGATTCCAAAGGAAAAAAAAAACAGCATCCACTATAAACCATTAAGGCCTGAGGCGCAGCTTAAACATGGACACATGTCAGGCGATTGTGTGTTATAACTCTGGAATCATACATGTGTGAAACCTAATTCTTTTCCTACGTAAGGTTGGAGAGAACCCCACCTGCTGCACACACATTGTTCTCAGACTTCATAGGAAGTAGATGTGATTGCAGAAGCATGACCTAACGCCAGCCGGTGTTTGTTTTAGGTCTCCCAGGTGACCAGAGGCTGGAGGAAGGAAACTGAGCCTCCATCACCAGAGACTGTCATTTAGGAACATGTTACTCTTCATGCGTGTGTGTGTGTGTGTCAATGTTTTTCAGTCCAGTGTGTGTTGTATATGATTACCATGCGTGTATATGGGTGGATAGAGCAGATGTTTTGGACCACCTGGTTCAGCTTGCTAGCTAGCACAAAACATACATGACAAAACACTGACACACATCTATTAATTTTTTTCTCTCTCTCTCTCTATTTGTTTTTGTTGCAAACGTTTACCAAACTTTTCCAGGTGTTAAAGGAGAGTGGTCCACCTCACATGAAAAGCTTCCTGACCCGCGTCACCGTCGGAGAGTTCTCTGCCGAGGGCGAGGGGAACAGCAAGAAGCTGTCCAAGAAGCGTGCCGCTCTGTCCATCCTGCAGGACTTGAAGAAGCTCCCCTTCATACCGACTGTGGAGAAACCCAAGACGCACTACAAGAAACGCACCAAGACTATCCTCAAGGTCCTGCAGTCAGGGGGGGAATGGGGCCAGGGGTGGTGACGAGGGTGCTCAAGGCTTTGCTGGCATAAGGTTCTCATTTGAGCGACACCACAGTTTTATCAAGTTATCCTTTTAACTTTATTCAAGTTAAAAGGATAACTTTTAACTTGAATGAAAGTTCAAGTTTACAATGGGTGCCAAAAAATATACTTGTGAAAATTTCCAGTGACTAAAAAGCATTTTCAATAAAGCTAATTATGTAATTCTCCTTTTCTTTCCAGACGGGACCTGACTATGGTCAGGGCATGAACCCAATCAGCCGATTAGCTCAAATCCAGCAGGCCAAGAAGGAGAAGGAACCGGAGTACCAGCTGCTTTCGGAGAGAGGGATGCCACGACGTAGGGAGTTTGTCATGCAGGTGAGCTGATATTTTAACTTCTTTATTTCTTAATCCGCTCTGTTGGAACAAGACAAAGTGAGGTTTAAAGATCATGTCAGGATTATTTTCCTTGCATAGAAATGGTCCATGTCTGGACAAGAATTTAACTTTTTTTTTTCTTTTGCTTTTCTGACTCTTTTCTCAAAACAATTTTCTAGATTTCTGGGGGGAGAAAATCAATTTGAACCTGGGTGTTTCAAATTGAAACTTTGAAACACCCAGGTTCAATGGAAAGCTTTGGAACAAAGCATATTCATGTGATAGAATGGCCCAGTCAAAGTCTTGACCTAAATCAAATTAAGAATTTGTGAAGAACATTTCTAAAACACTTTGTAAATGCATCTAAATAAAAAACATGGTTTAAAAATCTGAAGCATTTATAATATTGTGTACATACATGTATAGAACCTACCAAAAGTTATCCTGGCCTTGTTCATTTTAAACAAGGTCTGTGTCTAGACAGCTTTCTGTGTTTACCGTTTTTGACGGTACATCTTATCCAGAGTCACTCCTTGTTCCAGTGTTGATGTCTGTGGGTCAGCTTGACTTTACATTGACAGGAAACTTTTGCCCAGATGAAATAAATGAAAAAAAAGTTAGACTTCAGTTGGTTTTGCAAGAACTGAGCTGCGGGGCATGGAAATTATCCTAAAAATAATAAAATGTTGTTTTTTAATTTGAGAGTTTTAGTGCGTTCACTTTAGTTTCAACAGAATAAGATGGAGGATGGTGAAAAGATTATATAATGTACTCTCTGGACAAATGGAGCATAAAATTAATCTGCTGAATTCACTTCTGATTGATTAATCAGAGAGTGGGGGTTATGCTGGGATGTGTTGTGCAAAAGGTGAAAAAAGGAAAAAGAAACAAGATGACCATTCCCTCAGGTCTGCACATGAATCTGTCAGTCTAATCACGTTTGGCAGTGCACAACGTTTTTAACAATAAAATCTGTCTCCAAGTGCACTCTCATGTGTAACTCTATGAAAATGTGATCATATAAAGCTTAATATACTTAAAATAATTGAAACGCGGTGCATTGGGAAAAATGAGGCACTGGCAGAGCTGAGCGATTTTATGCTAGCTCGTTTTACAGTTTATTAATTTTGTTAAATGACTGAGTTTGTGCAAGTGCTGTCCAGTAACAACAGCTGTGTTAGATTGGTAACTTGGCCGTCTAGTTCAGTGAGTCTGATTTTCTGAGTTGGGTTGTAGCCGCTCAGAACCCTCTTGTTCAGAGTGTTGACTTACAGTTGTGGTCAGCAGTGTTTCATCCACTCGCATGTCCATGAATTTAGTAAATTTTGAGCTTATTATACGTTTTTGCAAGTGTTTTTTTTTTTCTTTTTCTTCTTTTTTGTTGAATATAAAACATTCACTTGGAGTGTGGTTTAATATTAGAACTGGGTGAATAATTCGGAGTGAACCGTCTACCCGCCCAGGCTCAGAATTACACATACAGACTCAACTATATGCATACACAACTTGTAAGCTTTCGTTAAATGTCTCTATGCAAGTTGCACCTCTACCACTAGCATTGTGTTTCACTTTTGGAGAAATCTTGTTTCAAAATTTGACCACCATTCTTCATTGAATAGGTGGAGTTTATTTAAACTGGCCTGCTACCAAACCCATCTCTCCTTTTAAATTTGTCCATTTTTCCGTGGTGTAAAGATTGTAATTTATTCTGCTGTAACTATTTCAGATTCAGATGTTATCTGAGTTTGGGATCATTCTTTCAGAAAATTCAACAAAGTTTCTGCTAGTCTCTACTATCTAACTGTTGTTTTATGGTAAAGTAAAAGAAAAAAAGTTTGAGATAGTCCTTTACTGCTACTCTTAGCAATGCACCAGTACCACTGATATCAAAACAGACCCACAGCATTACACTACCATACTGTGGGATGCCAAGTTTACAGAGGATGTTACCCACCTTCAATCCAGAAGGTGGCAGTTTTAGAGTAGTCAATTCTTACCACCAGAATTTAACATACCAATTATCATTTTTGTTCAACATTGGTTGAGGTAATCAAAGCAGGGTTCCTTTGCAAATGGAAAATTTTCTTTCATCACAGAGTTGGTCTGCTTAGAGGCATTAAACCTATTTCAGAATGTAACTTTTTAATTATTCCACAACAAAGCATTCTTTTTTGAAATTGTAATCTTCACTGTCTCAGTTTTCTGTTTCCTATTCTGGGTAAAATGTTCACTTTGATCATTTTAAATCATTGCCACTTATCTTGTTACACATGTAGTTAACTATATATTTAAAAATAAATAAATAAAAAAAAGCCAAACTGTGTGTTCTTAGTTTCTTCTCTACTTCTTTTCTGGTGTTGTTTAGATAGGAAAATTATTGTGAGGGCATATTTGAGAGTCACTGACAGCGAAGTATTAAAAAATTCACAGTAAATCCAGGATTAATCTGGAATAGATGATCCTACTGAGGATGTTGAACATCATCTGAAGATTTGTTCAGAGTAAGATTTTGAACTTAGCATCATATCCCTGATGAGCATCATTTTAAAGAGTAAGGATGTGACTGATGAAAACACAGACTCTTCAAGTTTGCACAACAAAGCTGAAAAGCAGTCGTGAGCTCCAGCCCTTTTGGCATCTGTACGCTTGACATCCTTCAGCTTGTTGCTTGTTGAAAGATGGTCAGAGTGCCTTCATTTTAAAGCTGCTGCTACTCTGTTTCTTTCGCCACATAGGACATCCCTCACGAGCAGCTTAGGTCTTTATTGCGCCACTTGAATAAGAAATATAACCAGCACACATGGCATACTGTAGTCCATTTTTATCATCTGGATTTTGTTTTGCACCTATTCATCCTTCTGTCCATCTCTCAGTCAAACTTGCTCTCCCTGTCTTTCTATCCGTAATCCTCCTCTTTTATATGAAGAACAGAGCTTCTCTCACCATCAGGCAGTAATTCAGCCCCAAACCCATTCTCTGTGCCTCTTTGATGCACACATTAGCCCCTGTGTGTGCGTGTGTGTGCTCGCTTGCGTGTGCGTGTATCTGTGCATGTCGTTCTTTTGTGTAGTCCACTCACTCTTCTAAAATTTCCACATTGTTTCCCCCGGTAGGCAGCAGGGCTCAAATAAGCCTCTGTTTTCCCATCGTTTGTTTAGAAAGAAAAAAAAAAGCCTCCACCTTATATCAGATGGCTTTGAGGTGCTTATCTGTAGTTAATACTTAATAAAGGAGTGAATCTGGTCGGGAGTTGACTATTTGCTCCGACTGTAATGTCGTTTGCCAGCTTCATGCATCCAGAGCAGCACTTGAGCTTGTCAGGCCGCTGTGAATGAGTGCGCCGAGGCCTGGCTTTTCACAGGCTCCGGCTCCCCACAATGTTATTTGTACAGTGTAATTGTCTGTTTGTATAACACAACGACGTCCGATCTGCTCTTGGAAATTTCTGCTTACATTCTGCGTGGACAGATTTAATGCTTTGGGATTACTGAAAAACAAACACTTAACGTTGCATGGCTGACTTGGCACAGGAAGCCCGAGTCCTGAGATGAAACTGAGTGGAAGCTAAGGCGGAAAGCTAGGAAGATCACCAGTAAAACAGCATGTTAATATGTTGCCCTAATACTCAGTTGTGACTTTTTTCCCCTCATTGTTTGCCTGTTCATGTGTGCACTCGATCAGGTGAAGGTGAATAACGAGGTGGCCACGGGAACGGGACCCAACAAGAAGGTGGCCAAGCGGAACGCTGCTGAGGCAATGCTGCTGCAGCTGGGATACAAGGCCTCCACGGTCTCTCCGAATCCCACAGAGGTACGAACCAAACCCAACTGCAACTTCTGTATTTGATTTTCGATATATATACAAACCTCCACCCCTCTGTTGTTATGTGGAACCATTTATTTATTCCAGCGTGGGATTACTGTAAGCAGGCGTCGTTCAAACTTTTAAACTGTCATCAGCTCATTTAGAACTTGACTAAAGTTTGGGGACTCATGATGACTTTTGATGGGTAACGAGAAACGCTCCTACACTGTTTGGAAAAGTCAGGAGAACTATGGATTTTGTTTTGAGGATTTTCCCACTTCAATTAGCATTTTGTCCATCCTCCTTTGCAGGTAGAAATATCTGCCAAAAAGTTCTTATGAAAACGCAAAAAAAATAAAAAAGGTCTGGAAACTCTTGACATTTCAATCTGCAACAGTAAACCATCTTCACATTAACAACATGTAGTAACTCTTGTTTAAATTCCATCAAAGACTCAAGTATATACAAAGAGATATCATATTTATTTCAAACCACATTTGAGCTGTAAACATCTTTATTAGGTCTTATTTCTTCAGCGAAGTGTAGACATACCAACACTGAGTCTACTCCCCTGATTTATCGCTGGTCTCGGTGCTACTAACCTATTACATAACACTTTCAGCTCCTCTGAACCAGGCGTTTTGCAAGCGACCATTGATCACCCTCACCTTTACGCGGCTCATCGGTTTTTAAGCTTGAGAGAACAGAATCTGATAGAGATTATGTTACGTAACCGAGCTTTCTGTTTAATTTTAATTGTCCTCCAGACATCGCCGAAGAACAGCAACATTGTGACTACCAGCACAATGTTGCTGGAAAACAGGAGAGAAGTATTCTCCTGTTATAAAAGCACAGTTTTGTGTATGCTGTTATTTAAGAGAGAAAATTAACATTCTGTCTGATGTTGATCTGTTGGACACAGAAAATTATGGCTAGCGAGGACTTTTATGCAACGCAGTTATAGCATATCTACAATTGCTGTTTCCATTCTCCTGTGATTGAAGATAAAGCAACAAGGTCAGGTTTAGATTGCATGAAACGCTAATTTTGGTGGTAAAAGGGAACATACAGTGCAAACCCGCTTATTGGAAACGGAGTTACTGCAGCCGTTTGCAGTAACTCAGTCAATAAGGTCACTTTGACCCGATTGATTTAATGTATTCGCAACCCCGGTGAAAATCATTGAGAACATGTTAAAAAAATATATGCACTCCAATTTTTTAGGACCTCGGGAAGAAGCACAGGCCCAGAGAAAACACTTTATTTATTGCACTGATGACTGACATTGCTCTTTCTATATACTCAGGAGTTTGCAGACTTTCTGATCAACTGACAAAAGTCAAAATCAAATGTTTCACATAGATTTATTTTAGGGTTAGGGTTTTTTTTTTAGGGATAATTGTGGCACCATTTGTTTTCTTAAAAGGGGAAAAAATTATTGTACCATGACATTTTTTCCTCAGAATTAAGTGCTTAATTTGCAGTTTGTATTGTAGTTTACAGTTCATTTCATGCTACAACCAGATGCATGTTGCACTGCATATCTGGGCCTGAGCTGCAATTGGAGCAGGAGGTAAGCATACTGGAATACAGGGACGACTTTATCAATATCCTGTTGATAAACCACAGAACTGTGCTTTTGACGCTTTCCACTTATCTGCCCACTTGCACCTCTGATGATTGCAGTCTCTTTCAACAAGGAAATGCAGTTTGAATGTTCACAAAAAGGTTCAATAATAACTTCAGGAACAAAAAGACTCCCAATCTAAATCCAATCAAGCCTCTGTGTTGCTTTTTTTTACTGAATTTATTACAAAAAGTAAAAAATATGTTGTTTTCTTTGTGAAAGAATGTCCATTCTAAATTAAACAATATAAATAATAGTAAAAAAAAAAAGAATATATTTAATAGCTTCTGGTCTCTCAGACTTCATTCTAGGAATTTGTTGGCTGATCTACTTTCCTTAAGTCTTTAGATGCCCTTGAGGCCTGTAGCTTTTGTAGAAGAGCTCGTCTCTGCTGTGATTACCCTCCATCTTGATCATCTTTTCCCTCCGTCCCCTGAGAGCTTTTTTGTTCTCCATTCCCTCTGAAGGATCTGTGGAGGGCTGTTCAGAGGCAGTGGGTTGGATTTGTTTACAGCCATGACATCTCTTCAGCTGTTGCACGCATCAGGAAGAATTTGTTTCTGTTTCAAACACCTACTTGTGGCTGTTTGTGTTTGTGCAGGCAGATAGGCTTACCGCTGCAGTAGAAGGAACCCTTTTTCAAGTTGCTAAACAGTGACACACACACCCCCCCCACTCTAAATAAGTAGCTGGCTTAGAGAGACAGTGGTCTCCATAGGCATCCCATCTTGTGAGCGTTTGTCTCTTTGTGGACCAAACAGTAGGAAGGAACTTGTCTGACATGCGTGAAGAAGCTGTCTGTTCAAGAATCGACATCTCTCTTACCTCTCCTCCTCCCCCCTTCTCTGGTTCTCTCTCCATCTCCACAGATGGACAACAAAGGCTGGAATGGACAAAAGGCGCCTTTTACCGAAGCAACGAGTAACAGTGAGTATCGGCACGTCTCCCTGTGTCTATTACCATTTCCTTCTCCTCCTCCTCTCAGGCTTTCCAAAACCCCCTCCGATCTCGCAGGTGGTTTTAGCCACCGAGATGGCCCGGCGTTTAATCTCTGTGACTGGTCAATGGGCCTCTGACTGTCAGCTTAATTGGCCGTGCGTCCTCGTGGGGAGCCTGCGAATTCAGGCTCATTCACATGGGCTTACAGGGCCAACACACAGGGGCCCTCCGGGGAGTCCCTCCGCTACCTTCCTGAGCAAAAAACGCAGCCTTTCAGTCAGGATTAACACACAAGCACACAGAGGTGCACACACACACACACACATTGTTCATCCCACTAAACAGACACAAAACGAGCATGTTGATATAAAATAAGAGTTCTTATGGACAAAGATAAATCACAGGATGTTATTAATGTATTGTACACCTGAGGCAGAATGTATGAACATTGGTTTACAATGTTTAGGCTTAGGGTTTAAACTACTTGAACTCACCTTTGGCATCTTTTATTCCTCTTTATGTCTGTCTGTGAACCTTTTATGCCAAAAATATTTGACACTTGTTGATCCGAATATTACATAGGATGTTCTGTCCAAAGATATTCTGTTTTGTCTAGAATGTTAAACCGTGTTTTGGCTACATATAAAAGAAATCAGGTGCATCCTAAAAAAAAAAAAGGAAGGAATTGGTTTTATTTTTTTTTCTGTTTTAGATACACTAGATTGCCAAATGTATTTTGACTGTGTGCCTTTCTCACTCATATAAAACTAGACTGGCATTGCTTTGCTGCTATAACAACTTCCATTCTGGGAACATGCATGACTTATTGCACGGGCGGCGTCCTCATACGATGCCCGTCTATAATTCAGTGGCTAACTTATTAAATTTATAAATTAAAATATAATAAATACATTTATAAATGTTTGTACAAGCAGTCTGCTTTTCTAGATGATTAACTTTCTATACCTGTAGCCATAAAATAAAGTCATATACACCAGATTGGGGGAAAATGTAGTGTATATAGAATACTTATTTATCAGTACTAGCCAGTATTTAGATTGAGCTTTAGCAGTAACGCAACCTTCTAACCACACTTTGAATGTTAAAGCTGTGGTTACTTTGTTTTACACATTTTATAAAAATTCCTGACTGAATTCTATTAGTCGTCATCAGGACCAAAATGCACATTTTTATCCCTCAGGGCATTGAGGCTTACTCTCTGAGAGTCAGCTCAACTGTTTCTCATAAAGCACCTCTCAAGCAACAACATACCTGAAGCTCTACATGACACAGGCAGTAAAACCAGATGCAAGAACGTTAAAACTTTTATAATCCGTTTATAAGTGGTGATAAAGACCTTAATAAGACGGTGGATAGAAGTTAAACATATACTAAAGAAAATTAAGGCATATTGAAGTTATAAGCACATATGGTTACTGAGAAAAAAAAAAAAACTGTAACATTTGATCAATGATACTGAAGACTCTGCCTCCAGTTCTGGACCACAAGTTTCAGTAAGCCTGCATATTCAAAGCAAATAATTGATTTGGGGTTACAGACGATATTAAAATAGCTACCTTAGGGTGCAGCATTGGCAATAAAGGTTTGGTCACCTTGAACTTGCATCAGTGGTCAGAGAGATATCATTTAATGTAAGCCTGCAAGGTTTTCTAGGATCAAATATAATCACCTCAGTTTTGTGTTTACATGTTAAAAAATATCTTAACATTAGTTGCTTTGTTTTTCTTCTTCTTCTTCCAAAAAGGGGCATTTTATCTGATCACAGAAACAGAGCATCTTTGTAAACAAGCAGGACTTTATTTTGGATGAGCTGAGATCTGTGGGGGAGCAACACAACAGTCAGCGGTGATAGTAATCTTGTTCTTAAATTAAAAGTCTATGCCCCTGTATGTTTTTTAAATAATAATAACAAACCATTCCCATAGACATACTGATTTAATGTCAGCAAAACAAGCTTGTAACCTTAGCACCAGATTAACTTCCTCTGATTAATAGAACTGGGGGCCATCAGCATTAAGCAGTAAACATTAAGGGTGTAATGGCATGCAGATATTGTTTGGTTTGTACCTTGGTTTTAAACTCATGGGTCAGTATGTTTTTGATTGGCTTCAATAAGCAACGTACATTATTATATTTACAAATTGGAATCTATCTACATTTGAGGCATACCAAATGTAGGGGAGCTAATATCTTCATAACTTCAGCTTTTTCCCATTAAATTTAGCTAAAATATTAGTTTGCAGTTGATAAATTAACACAAATGCAATATAAGACACACATTATTGAAATAAATGGTTTTCGTTTGGCACAAAATTATTAAATAATGTTATAATTTACTTAGGTATGTAAAGTCCCAGAGGAATATTGTTTAATTTGAGGGGAGTTGGACTCTAATACTCTTAAAAGGAAATGAAAAAGATGCTGTTTTGTAGAAACAGCTGTTTTCCCCCCTCATTTGTATGTTAAGAAAATATCATTTAAAAACCTATAATTTTATTTCTTGGGTTCCTATTTTGTGTTTTTGTTGTTGTTTTAAACTCCAAGCTAGCCATTGTCTAGTGGAGAATGTCAGAAATATTGAAAGTGAAACACTTTATACAAAAATAGCCAGTGTCCTACATTACCCAGAGTCCTAAATTAGCCCGCTATGCACTGAGCCTGATGGGTTGTGACGTCCCCAACTGATAAAAGGTCATGACATTTTTACTCTGATACCAGCAAAGTTAATGCCAGGAGCTTAGAAAGAAGCTGTTCTGGGGATGAGTGAACAAGGCTGAGAGATTGAAAACACTTTGGTCAAATGTAAGCTTTCTGCTGTCCTTTGACATAGTACATCCAATATTACCTTTGAGAATAGAATTGATTGTATCTTACATGCTCTTAAAACAATTCTGCACATTGAGCCTATTTTTTTAGACTTGAAATACAGAATTTGGATGAGAACAAGAACTACTCCCATACCACCCTCATGCCTTAATTTAGTCCAATCTTGTGAAATATGCATCATCTTTATGTTTAGAGATTGATGATTATGCTCTTGGATGAAGTGTTTCAGTGTTTGTGGTTTCTATGGTAACTCAGGATGCAGGAGTTTCCCAATACCTCAAGAGGAGAGTCTCAGGGGAAATGTCTTCCTTATTTGGGGATCGTTTCTGCTGTTGGCATTGAGTGTGCCGCTGGTCCTCTGCCATTCTCGGTTTATCTCACGCGCCGTGCATGAGGCTTAACTATCTGCTAATCAGCTCTTAAAAACACCCGATCCGCACAACACTCACATGACGCTAATGTCTGGATAATGTTTTTGCATAAACACCATTTACAACTCATTCAAACAAATACAGCTGGTCTCGGTTTTCTGTGTGTGCCTGCAGTTGGTGAATGGAAGATGTTTCTGATTTCTTCTTCTGTGCTCATTGGCTGAACACTTTTTGGTTAAAAAGTGTTGTAAAAGGCTTGGCTGGGAAGAGGACTTTACAGCTTTTACACCCAAATGCCAAAAATTGGATTAATAGGTGCATTTCCATGAACAAATGTAAATACCCTTTATTGATAACAGTAACATAGCCACGGTAGAAGCAAAGTGCACATTGTGCAGCAGTGGGAAATAAGTATTTGATACACCACCAATTTCTCAAGTATTCACACTTACAAAGAATGGAAAGGTTCGTAATTTTCATCATAGGTACAGCTCAAATATGAGAAACAGAATCTAATATAAAATCCAGAAAGCTGTTTTCTTGCAGGTCAAAAGTGACCCATTACCATGTTTACCTGTAGAAAAAATACCCTAAACTATCTTTTTCCAGCTTGAAATTGTATGACTTTTCCTCAGTTGACCCCGTCATTAGAAATAGTGATACTTTGTTTTTGTTTATATTTCCATGTGGGCTGTACACCACTAGGGTACAAGGATTGTCTTATTGGTCATTTTGGACCCGTGCATTATAAAGGCATTTAAGCACCAGAAAAAAAAGTTCAAAGGCCACACACAAACTCTCTCTAATACACGCCACACACACCACCTTACACACACACACCTGCACCCCCCGCCTCCCACACCCCCACACACACACAAATCAAAAAACTGGATTGATGTACGAATTGAACTTGCATTTGACCTGCACCTGCACTCTCAATCTGCAGCTAATCCCTCACATCACACAAGTTCCCAAACACAACAAAAGACCATATCAGACATAATAAAAATAAATTAGGTACAGAGGATATGAAGGTACGCTGAATCTGAGTACCCCTAGATGGTTCCTTGCTGACACCATGAGTAGACATTTCACTGTTCAACAGGTTCTACGCTTGCACATACTGTCCTACATGGGATCTTCAGCGTACGATGTTGAGCAAATTCTTGTGCTGAAGATGTTCAACATAGGAGCGTCTTCATATCGTGAAGAAGATCTTCATCTTATGAAGATTTTCTTGAACATCTTGTGTTGAACATTTTGGGTTCAATGTGGGATGTTCTTCATCTTATATTCAACATGGGGTGGGAAGGAAAGAATTATCTTCGTCTTATGTTGAAGATGTTCATCATGAAAGCATCTTTATAAGATGAAGAACATCTCCACCTAATGGGGATGTTCTTCATTTTATGTTCAATGTAGGGTGGGAAGGAAAGAATGATCTTTGTCTTATGTTGAAGATGTTCATCATAAGAGCATCTTTATAAGATGAAAAACATCTCTATCTCATAGGGATGTTCTTCATTTTATGTTCAATGTATGGTGGGAAGGATAGGACGTTCTTCGGCTTATGTGGAAGATGTTCATCATAAGAACATCTTATAAGTTCAACACCTTATGGTGAACAGAAGATGTTCTTCATCTTGTGTTGAGGATGTTCAGAATAAGAACATCTTTACGAGATGAGCATAATTTCATGAAGATTTTCTTCATCTTATAAAGAAAATCACATTGTTCAAGACCTTATGTTGAGCAGAAGATGTTCTTCATCTTGTGTTGAACATCTCACATAATTATGAGACACAACATAAGAGCTGATGTTAAGTTGTTCACAAAATCAAGCTACATTTTGTTTTGTTGTGTTACGAGAGGCATTTCTGTAATTAAATTCCTAAAAAAATATAAAGGAGTGAACCGCTGACAAAATAGTTCCAAATTGTTCACTTTTTGTTCCCTTTCAGTATAATTAATTCAGAAGTAATAACTTCATATTCATATAATTACAATAATAAACCTTTACTGTGTAAAAGAAAACTGTTATAAAACATGGTTTGTGGTAAAAAGAAAAAAAGGGTGTAATCCTGTTGATCGTCTTTTTGTATTGTACAACAAAAATACATAATAAAAATGAATTAAATTGAGTTGAATTGATTAATAACAGTTTGTTTCATCATGCAAAATAGATTTTGGATTAAAAATTCAATTAATTTGCTTTATTTTGTGGCTTTTGTTAGGGCGGCTCATTTTTGACCCGTAGGACAAGGGGAGTAAACAGAATGTTAGGATCACAAGAGGGTTACATAATTTATTTTATAGTATGAAATAAGTATTTGCTAATAACCAACAGAGTTTCAGGTTTGTTTGTTTATCTGGATCCCCATAACAACGGCTACTCTTCCTGGGGTCCACATCATAATATATATATATATATATATATATATATTTACTACAAAAACAGTTAAACACACCTAACATAATATTAGAAACATAACATATGAATTCATGAATGCACTATTACAGCACTTTATGTAATAAAATAATGAAGTTATATTAGAAACAACACATTTTCACCATTATAAAACTATGTAATAAAATACTTTAGCGGGGCTCTTTTAAATAATGTAGCATTTGTTACATTTATAACAGCTGAAGGAAGTGAGTTCCATGTTTTCATTCCTCTAAAAATAAGCTTTCCTCCAAAGACTTTCAACTGGGTTCAGATCTGGAGACTGACTAGGCCACTTCTGGACCTTGAAATGCTTCTTACAGAACCACTTTTTGGGGACCCTTGCTGTTCGTTTCGGGTCATTGTCATGCTGAACGACCGTGCCACAACTCGTCTTCAGTTCTCTTACTGAAGGAAGGAAGTTGCTGCACAAAATCTCTTGATGCTGCCCTCAGTACAATGCAGTCATCCTACACACTGCAGGATTTTAATCAATGACTATATAGTGTGTTACTATGGTAACCTTTAGGACTATGTTCTCAGCTCTCTTCAGGTCATTGAGCAGATCTTCCTGTGTTGACTGCAAACTGTCTTAAAAAAGTGTTTTACTTGTGAATAATGTTGCTCACACTAAAATGCTGAGCTTCAAATTGTTTTAAAACTTCAGCCATAATTGCTTCTCTAAAGTCATTGCTGATTTCTTATCTCCTTGGCACTGTGTTAGCACAGTGTTTTGTGCTCCAGATCAGCAATTAGTCAAAACGGCTGGGCCCTCTACAAGTAGTTACGCTTGGAAATGTGAATCTGGGAGTCACGTCCGTGTGAATCATTTTCATTTTCACTCTTATTTTCTGACTTAATCATCCCTGACAGCAACAGTTCAGTTGTTAGACAATTTTTTTTTCCCCCTCCGGTCTATTTCTGGTTCATTATTGCAGTGGAAACATGGTGAAATATCTTTGCTGTCGTCATTAATTTGGTTTTCCCAGGCATAAACAATAGTACCCATTAGAAAATCTTGCAGAACAAACTGGGCTAATAATACAATTTTAGGGCTGATTAACTTTGAAAAAGTGATCACAGTGAAACTAGCAAATCACAAACTTAGCAGCAGAAAGGCAATAAACCATTGTAGCACCATAGCCATTGTAAGGAACCCTCAATAAAACCTCATGTGATGGGAATTTTAATACCCTGGATTAGCATTGATATAATCTGATTTTCTTTAATCATATATTTTTTTCAATATTTGCAAAGAAATACAATAACAGTTAATATATATAGAAATCCTGACTTCTGATATTCTGTGCCTTTTAATGTAGCAGTTTGAAATTGTTGGTAACATAATAAATAAAGGACTTCTGCAAATATATATTGCCTTGCGACACCCTATTCTTTTCAGATTTTGTCATTACAACTTATAATTTCAATTTATTTGTGTTTTCTTTACTATTAAAAAGCTGAAACGCCGCTTACATTTGCCTTGATTCAGTAATTTGTATGAACACCTTTTGTTGCTCTACTAGGGCTGCAAAATATACCTAATTCCATCTCAGTATCAGTTTATTGTCATGGAGGATAAGATAGAAACTCCAACCAAAACAACAGCATCCCCGCAGCATGATGCTACCACCACAGGGTCTCACCATGAGAGACACCAGCTTTCTTCTACAACCGCAAGATTTATGGAGTACATCCACAACTCCTCACCTCTAATTTAGTGAGGAAGAAACAGTGAATGTGTCATGAGCGGCTCATTTAATGTATCTTTAGTACTTTCTCTCACATACATCGCGGCCACTCACAACCTTTATTCCAGACTGTGTCTGTGTGTCTGTCCTTTGCCCCCATGTGATCCATGGAAGATGCAGCTCCAGCAAACAGGGTGGCTTAGAGACAGGAAGGGAGCGTAAAAAGAAAGCAGAAGAAAACGAAGTAAGAAGAGTGATTTTTCTCCCTTTTATTCCCATGGGTGCTGCAGCAGGGCTTTTCACTTGAGTTGCCACAATTCATTTCCTGCCGCCCGTATGTGTGTTTGTGTGCGTTGTGTGCATGCGTGAACTATGTAAAGGTCTTGCTCCACAATGGTGATTTATAGCGGCGGGCTCCGGCCCTATCTGTTTTCGATCAGTCTCATGCTCGGCTCTGGCTTCCCTCCAGCACTCCCCTGGCCCACCGGACACTGAGTCTGGGTGGGACCCCCTCAGGAACAACACAGCTCTCTCTCTCTCTCTCTTGCTCTTTTATCCCCCTCTCCTCTTCTCAGCCTTGGCTTGTTCACCCCCCCCTCCACCCCACTTTCCTTAACTCACTCTTGCTTCGTGTACACAATTTCACAACCGTTGTCTCAACATCACGCAAAAATAAACTCCGTCACTCTTGCTTATTCGCTTGCTCTGGCTGTGTTTCTTTGTCTTGCTTCTCACGCTCACCATCTGACATCAGCTTCATACTCAGTCACATGCAGACTTCCTCACATTGCACACTCCTCTGTCGGTATTCTGATGTCATGCTGGATAACTTCTGTTATTTTATTCTGCTACGTTCATCTGCAACTTTTGCTTGAATTTAAATTCTAGCCATGAACATGACCTGGGAAAGGAGGGAGAAACATTGTTAAAGTTGTGTCACAGTTGGCGATGGGGCAGTTTGTTGTAGCATGAGTAATAAGCCTTGGATTTCGTTTTCTTCTCTTTTTCGGAACGAGAGCCAGCCTCTCTTTGTGCTTGGAGTGGGAATCGCTGTCAGCGTGTTCCCAGAAACCTTAGACATGAGTTTACTACAAGTGTGCAAATCTCCGCCGTTGTGCGGTGGATGGTAAATGTTAACTGAAACAGGAAGTGGCCTGTCAGTCATGGCGCTCGCTCCAGCACTTTCTTCCAGCTGTTAGTCCACACACACTCACACACACACACACACACACACACACACACACGTGCGCGCACACGCAGAAACAAGCCCTCAGACAGACACACAGACACAAAGACAGCTGGTCTTCCTGTCTCTGCTGACCTTGGATGGGCTCCTCGCGGGGTTTTAGCATCCACTCATCCTCACATCCTCTTTTATCATAACTACCTCACAAGCTCATCCTTGTCTGCTGTCTTCTGCCTTTGACATGCCTCACATGTTTGTTTCCAAGCTCACAGCTTTGGTGGAAGCATTAAACTCTAGGTTGTGTCCTCCAGTCTTTCATGACTATCCCTTGACAGTGTTATCACTAACCAACATAAAATAGTTTCCAAATTGGATAAAGAAAACTCCTTTAGTTCAGCGAGTTGTGGCAGAGCTATATCCTATTTAATGGAAAGTTTTGCAGACAGTAAAGGGCTTGAATTTCCTGGATCTGAATGCCTCTAAATGTTCCTTAAGAAGAACTCATCAAGGTTTTGTTGGGATTCTGGTATTGACGGAGTGTTGAAAGTGGGACAGCTGATACTGCTGTTTCTCATCAGGGATGAAGTCACTGACGCTCTGTTGATATCGGTGGATGCTCCGTTTCTCTCTCTGTTTGTGTTTGAGAGTGAGAGAGAGAGACTTTAACAGTCAACCTGATGTAAAAGTCTAAAGATACATTAATGGAGCTTCGACCTGCTGATGTAATACCAGAATGTTAACTGTGTTAGAAATGAGAATCTAAAATTTGTGTCCCTCTTACTTTGATTACCCTAAAAGAATTAAGTTCAACAAAATGACTTTTTAGTGATAAGTCCAAATAATTTGATCTTAAAATGCAGCCGACTTTTTCCGACAACATGGAGGTGTCCATGGACTTTATTTCTAATTCCAGTTATTTAAAAGTTATTATTCATTTATGTTATGACATTCTCTTTTTGGTTGACAAAGTAAAATGCAATTTTTGTCCAATCTTTTCTTTTTAAATTATGCACAATCTAAAATCAAAATAGGTCAATTTTCTGGCCTCTAGATTTTTTACTTTTGGATTCTAAGCCTATTGTTCTTATATTTTGTGTTTTAATATGGACATAACATAAGAACATTATATTTTTTTAGCATTATTGATCACAAAGTGTGACTTGAAAGATCTATATTTAGCATCCACCCATGTTGTTAGCAGATATAAGATGTTTTTCTAGATACAATCTTTTTTTCCAGTGCTTGCTGAGTAGCTGTGGGTTTGTTTACAACTGAGTGACTGAGGAATCTATTTAGACATGATTTCAACACATTCGTAACAATAAAAGTCACAAGAACCAAGTTTGCCATCTTATTGAGTAATTCTGTACAACAGCAAATCAAGAAATATTTAGATTGTCATTATAAAGTCAAACAGAAGCAAAGCAGTGAGGTGTTGCATTCACTTTGACTTGTATTTCACTGCACACTGAATGTTGGTGTTGATTCTCAGTCATCTACAACAGGACCATCCTAAGTAGAAGTCCAGTTTCCTCCTCACTTAGGATTGCAGACAGAATAAATTAATGATGCTCTTAAAAAAATCAGCCAGAGATCAAAATCTAAGTGGTATACAAGTATGTATTTGCTCTGGGAAGGATTGGAAAATCACTGTAAAACACTTGGTTGGTGAAATGAGTCAACTAAATAAGAATTGTAGGCACAAAAGTGGGGTTTTATTTACAGGGTAGTAAGTGGAGTTTCTTAGAATATATCATTTTTATTTTCATTGTTGTCACATTTTCTTTGTCTTTCTCCTCTTTTTGTATTGTCTTGTCTCAGATGTCCTATGCTATCTTGAAGCCAGCATGTGTTTATTAATCTCTTTTCTGCGGTCCTATAAATATGGACAAACAATGTAATAATGTGAATGAGCAATATCTCGCCAGATAGCCTGGTTTTTAAAGCTGTTGCTAAGGAATTTTGAAGGAAGCATAACATTTTTCAAGAAAAAAGTCTGAAGTGTTTTATCTGTGTGAACTTTATTGTTCCTTTCTTTTACCAATTACTTGTTGGTAGACATCTTTTGACCTCTTTTGTCAATCCATGCAGTTGTTATTTACAATTGTTCTTATTCAATTTCATTCCTCCAGCCCAGAAGGGTCTGCTCCACCTCAGCCCCGACGTCTACCAGGAGATGGAAGCCAGCAGGAAGCAGAGTGGCAGCATACCAGTCACCGGCAGCAGCAGCACCACCGGAGGGTCCATCAATTACGTTGCATCCAAAGACGCGGGGTCCTGCTCTGCCCCTCTGCCCCCAGGACATTCTCCATATTACAGCGGGTCGTCCTCCTCACCCAGCCCCACTGCTACCATGGCCAGAGAGCTGCTGCTTAACGGCCAGTCACCTCCAGCAGATGGGTCGCTGCCCGTAAAGGGGAAGAACCTGGCCTGCAGTGTTTCTGTGCAGCCGGCGCAGCAGCTGGATTACCTGGCTCACATCCAGGGCTTCCAGGTAGGATTCAGAGATGTGGCACCAAGGCGTCTTTAAATTTCTCCTCTGAATTTCTGTCCCTGAAGTTTACATGACGTTGCTGTGGTACTCAGGGAGGATAAGTATACAAATGACACAAGTACTTCAAGATACTAGTTAAACTGTGGTAAACTCCAGTCTTTGTTTGAGCTAAGCAGCCATTTTATCCAAGTGCAGACCACAAAGGAGACCGCTAAAATAAAACAAAATGTCTAACTTTGCATGAGAAATGAATACTGCACGTCATAAATAGGAGAGTCAGAGTTTGCAAAGTTTAACAAGAATAAAAGCACCCCATGCTTTTGTTGGCTCAGCTGTTTTTAAAGTAAAATAATATGTTATTTAGAAATGCACCAATGGGCTTTTCATCCATAATGCAGATTTGTGTTTCTTTGAAGTCAGAACTGTCAATTCAGATCTTGACTGATTATAATTTTGTTTTTTTAAGACATGTAATCTTGAAAGAGAAGTAAAACGCTGCAGATTTTTTGATAGAGGCGCTAGAAAATGAAGGTATGACAGTATTATCACCTTTATGCATCGAAAGGTCTTCTAGATCCATATCTGCTTTGTTTTTAAGTTAGCAAGCGCATCAGAGCTGTTAGTTGATGTGTTTATAGATCGCCAATTCTACCTGGAAAAGGGAAAGTGAAAGTGATTTGAAAAAAATCTGATTATAAGCTATTTAATCTGTCAATCCCTGACCAGAACCATTCAAGGTGACACTGGCTGATTCCTCTCTGGCAAATTGATTGGTGCAACTCAAATAATTGCAACAGTGCATTCTTTGCCATATCTAACAGTAAGTTTTGGATTGTGTTTACCTTAAAAAAAAACAAACTCAACGAAAAAATTGTTAACCAGATAAATGTATTTCTGTGATTTAGCAAGTAATCCCAACAATCCTAAGTCAGAAAAATGTTAGCCTGATTTGATTTCAACTTTAAACATAATTATTAGATTATATTTTATATTTCTATAAAGTACAATATAACATTTTATGTTATTATTTGCAGTATTTTATGGTTGTTTGTTGTTGAAGTGTCAGTGTGTTTAGAACATCATGTAGTAGACTGAAAGCACAATCAGTTCTCATTAGCAGACCTGGATAGAATGCACCAGCTTCACAGGTGGGTTTGTCAGTACCAAACCAGACACATTCACACACCCTCTCCCAGGTCTGTGTGTGTGTCTGTGTTTTCCACTCGGGGCGGAGAATCCGTTGTCTGTTTCAATCTGTACATACCTGCGCGCTGATACCAGCGCCTTCTCATTTAAGCCGCAGATGCTTTTTATCAGTTTGAGCTAAAACATTTTATCTTAACCTGCTGAGGGTTCCTTTGAAAGGCCTTTGTTATTGCTCTTAGCCTTCCTGTGTGGATGTAACCTGAGAGAGCTCTGCTGCCTGGCCAATCACACACACACACACACACACACACACACACACACACACACACATGCATTCACACAGCAGGTCCTGTTTAGTGGAAACGGATGAGCTGGGCAAAGCTTGCCTGTAAAGTTGGCATTCTTGTAGTTTCCTAAACATATTTACTGTAACATATTACATAGTTGTGTGCTTTTGCTTGTAAATGCTTGCAGACATTTCTGGGAGTAAAAACACAAACAAGCATCGGTTTACGCGCTGATCCCCTCGTGTTTCTTAAGCAAAGAATTCAGGCTGTAATTGAGACATGCTGACAATGTGTGTTCCTTTGAGAGGATGTTTCATATCTTCTGGGTTTGTAATGAAAACCTCTGCTTGCTTATAGAGCTGTGTTGAGCAAAACTTCTAAGCTTTATATGTCGCTGGTCATCACTGATTTTTAATATTTAGCCAAAATCCCATCACTTGATTTTTTTGTTAAAGTTCCTTTCTATTTACACAGTCTAATCGATTTTTTTTTTTTTTTTTGAAATTCGATAATGCTGTCATTGTTGGATTAGAAATCTTGTAATGTCATTATGTTATCCAAGTGTGCAGATTACAGTGACTACGATACAATGAATTAAGGAAACCTGGCCAGCACCGAGGGCGTTCTCAGGAGACAAAAGCTCAAGTCTACCTGCTAAGCCTTTTTTTTTTTATCTAATTGGAAAACAGCCACAGGGGGAAACTCGGACTGGCTAAGCAACAGCATTTTCTGGTGGTAGCTTGGAGCATAGATGTTGGCACCTATTCCAGAGTTTTTGTTTGTCCTAATAATTTGGTCGCTGTGTTGTTGGCACAGTGGATATGTGAGAGCGTGAAAGTAGGACAGAGACAAAAAAGAAAAAAAAAGCTGAAAGTCAAAGACACTCAGGACAAAAAATCTCCTTGTTTTCTGTAGTTCCTCTTCTTTCTTTTTTTTTTCTTTTTTTTTTAGGTTTTGCTTTATGGCCATTTTGTTGCTGTGGATTTAGCTGTCATAAATTATAAATTATCTGTATTCCATTTGTTTTCCCATTGACACTACATTCTTGAAATGTTGACTAAATTTTTCTGCGTGTTGTTCCTCGTCACAGTGACGTTTGTCCTGACAGAACTGGTGTAACTAAACCCGATTTTCAAATTTGGCCTCTGTTGACTATGTTCCTTAAGCCACTAATGATTTAAGTTAAGTTTTTCTTTAAAGATAAATATTGACATTGTTGAGTTTTAGTTTCTTCCCCAACAATCATGGCTCTTTATGTTGCTTTTAGAGTAAAACCCTCTTCCTCTCTGAGCGGCCTTCCAAGCTATGTTACTTCAGCTCTCATTTCTCTGGAGATAGATACACACTTCAGCCAACCACTTCACATTTCTGGGGTTAATAATGCACATTTCACTGTAAAAATACATTCTTTTGTGTCTTGGTTGGATATAGCCATACAGTTTTTGATGGTATCGTCATGTTCGTGGAAATTATGTTAGGAGTGAGCCACACTTGTCAAGAAGTTAAGCTCCACAATTCCCTTCCTGCTTTCTTGCCTGGTTTCTTTGGATTTTACCCATAATTGCCACAGAAGGAAGCAGTGTGTTTGAGGTGTTGCGTGAAAATACCCACCCAGGTGTGCCTCGTTTTAACTCAGGTGTTGTGAGTCAGAGGCTTACGTAGCCATGTTGTCATCACCTGTGCTTTCCCAAATAATTTAAAGCATACTAAACTTAGCGTAAGAATATAAAATAAAAATTATAGCTCATTATTCTGGCATTTAGCAAGAAAAAATATTTTAGTCATTCTAACTGTATTGAAAAAAAAAGTTGAATATGATTTAAGGTCAGAAAATAAGAAAGAAAAGTTCCTCTTTTTATAGAGTAAAAATTTGGTTTCAACAGATGATGTGAATTACATCTAGTTGCATGCTTTTTCTATACGTTGTAAAATAAACTGGCTCTGTTACATTTATAACTAAATGAGTGAACAGCATGCACTCTTTTCCATAAGCCATATTCCCTGGTAACTGGCAGCAAGAGCAGATGTGACACCTTTGTAGCCCCACTCAGAGGTTACGCCACTCCTGATGCTGTTCCTACACTGCCGTGGAAAATATGACAGAATCGCTTTGTTTATTGTTTCATTTTGACCAACTTGTTGGGTTTTATTATCAACATTGGGCATTAGATCTTTACTCTAAAAACTGAGGTAATATCAAAAATTCAGTGGCACAGAATCTTTGAAGACTGAGGGTGGAAAAGAAACCCCTCAATGTTCTCTAGAGTTAGAGGGAATAGATCATCCTACTATATTCAACATTCCACATCATGTTTAAAGAGATAAATCCTCTTTGCTGTTTTATAATCTCTCTCTATCCAAAACACCAAATCCAAGATGCTAATCAGCCGAGATTCTTTTAGTGAGGTTGTGGTGAGCTTAACTTTGGAGACGGATTAAGAGACAAAGCAGGGATGTACTCTTTGCTGTACTGAAATCAGAACTTGATGTTGGAAATCCCATGTTAATGAAAACACTATCCTTGCCGGGTGGCTGGTGTTGATATCCATTCACTCCAGTTCCCAGGATTTCTCACACTTTCACACTGTTTGTTCTTCCCTCTCCCCGCTTCCTCCTTTGGCCGTGTCGAAAAACCACATCAAGCAGCGCCGACTACACCTAGTACACTGCCTGGCAGTTTCTGAGCTTACACAAAACACACCCCTTTTTTTTTTTTTTGTCTTTTTTCAACCTTCTTTTCTCTCTCCCTGATCTCCACTCCTCACTCTCTCGTCTCTCTTATCGAGATCAAATGCATGATCTGCTGCAAGCGTTCAAAGACCAACAGTTTGTTTCCAATCTCCTTGTCATCATTTCATTCCTCCACTCTCTGTTTACTCTGGGATTTGCTTTAGAAAATACATTTTGGGGTGGCTAATCCCACCACGCTTTATTTCTGCGGCCCTGGTGATGGCTTCCAGCTGCAGTCTGCGGCATATTTGTGTGAAGAGCAATCTTCGAAAACAAGTTTTGTCTGTGGTATAAATCAGACTGCTAATGCTCTGCTGGCTCGGCGCACAGTCTCTGCTCACATGGTGGCCCTCCGTGTGCGTGTTGACGCGCATGCCTGCGTCTGCGTGCGTTTAGCAAAACTCGGCAGTGATGTTTTTGCGCCGCAATCAAGCCCATTTGCGAACCTTTAAATCAAATACCCTCAAGTGCCAGCGCTGCATTTTTACTAATTTGAATATGCAGCATAATCACTTTTCCTCGCCTTTGTTCTCATGTATTTTGATAGTATTGATCATATTTCATTGAATTCCCAACATTTGGCAGCAATGGCAGTTGTGTGCCACCGCAGGCTCGGCACGTCGAGATGGAGGGTGTGTTCACCCTGGCACTTTGTTTGGAATCTGAAACAATACTTTTTATTATCCTCACGCAAGTTTCTCAGAAAAACTCTAAGCCTGCATTTTTCCTCTAGTTTTAAGTCATGCTGTACTCAATGAGCTCTTGTCACAAGACAAGTTTCTAAGCACTCCCATGACTATTTTGTGAGGGGGGGGGACATAAAAACACAAATTTGTGCTGTTGTCTTTGACTAAATCTTCATGGATGTTTGATTTTTGCCAGCAGGATCTACCCAAAACACTATTATTACACTATGTCAGTAAGATAGAAAATGTACTATTCGTCTTGAAATCATACAGCAAATACTAACTTCAATATCATTAAATGTTTCTGTGCTAAGATCGCCAGTACCAAATATGATACTTTGTTTACAGGAGGATATTTTACGGGACAGTGCATACCCATCAATGTTCCTGTGAAAACTGTTTCCCAAAAGTAATTTGTTAAACTTGTGCATCTCACACTTGCAATTAAAACTGAAATAAATCTCTTTCGATATGTGAACATTCGCAACAAGATGTCATGAGAATGTAGCCGAGTTTATTTTGAACCGACGGTCTAATTTTTATAAAGACTTTAGTGGTGAGTGCGTTTCAGGAGGAGCACCTTTGTTTGGCCTCCACATCCTGCTATTCCTGGAAGTCCAGAGAATATCAACAGTCCACTCAAAACCTCTTGACTCCAACGAAGTGGCTTATTTTGGAGCCTAATTGATCTTTACCAGATTCTCTCAGTACAGGCTTGACAACTATGAAGTCAATGTTATTTCCTACTAGTTGCACATTGTTGTGAAATCCTCATATTTAAGCAAGCAAATAATGCAACAGCCCTCCAGTTCAGTGTTTGTTTTAGAAGATACTCTTACAGCATTGTGAAACTTCATCCTCGGGATCTGTGTGGGCTTCTCTAGCTGCTCCCCAACATTTCATTTCTGATTTTGAATTTCGGGTTTTGACCTATATAATTGTTTATATAACATAGATTTTGCCAAGCTTCATAAACAGTGACTGTGGGTTTTTTTTGGTTTGTGCATGTTTACATTTGCTTGAATGAAGAGGGCCATTGGAAGATGAGCCATCCAGCTTTAGAAGCCAGATGTCAGAGGTCGCTCCACATTAGTGCCGCCGATCAATTGCAGGCCTTGCATAACTCTCCTTCTTCTTTGTCTCCAAAGGAAGTGGATTAGAGGCTGTGTTTTGTGATGGGACCAGGGTTGATTAGTTGGGCCTGTTTAGAATGCATCCGCTCACAGATGCACTCAAAACAGGCCGGCTGGCATTTGAGAATGGGCTGCTTGTTTTTAAGACGCTCGTTATTTCAGTTTCCGCCAAATCATTACAAATGAAATGATCCTGTAGACGCTGACGGGTCAGCCAACTTTGTTTCCTGCCTTCAGTTAAGAGTTGGTGATAAATCGTCAAAGCAGTCAGACATATTGACTGTTTTGTCAAAAAATAAATGAATTTTAAAAAAAGCCACCAGGATAGTAGAACCCACAGGTGATTGTTGGTGACCTGCCAGTTTTCACTCATTTCTTGACCTCATCATGTTTACCATTCTGTTTCTTATCAGAAATCAAGAGGAATGAGAAAGAAGTGGGAGAAATCATAGCTTGTTAGGGAAAAAAAAAATCAATAAAATTTACAATGCAAGATTTATCTACATGTAAACTCTAGTATAAAATGCTCTTTGCAGTGGAATTTGGAAGATGTAGAAAGTAATTACAAGGCAAAAATATAAGTAAATTAGTCAATATTTTGTAATTGACTAATTCACTCTAAAATGTGATGTATGGCTGAGAATGAAAGATAAACAACATTTTATCTGTTCTACAAGCATAAAGTTAGCCTGCTTTACTTGTTCCCAACCTGTTTAGATTGACCAGTGTGCTAGAGATGAGTTTAAATCTCCATTGAGGGGAAAGAGGTGAATTTAAATTCTACATTTTTTCTTAAATTGACCAGAACTCCTGGCATCAAAACATCTCCCCGACATTATTCTCCCACCGCCATTTTTAGCAATGATAAACAAAACAGGATTAATTGAAGAATTACCTTCTTGTCTTTTGGTGGAGAATTCAATACTGATTGTTTTGACACTTTACCAGAACATTTTGATAGAACTTCTTCTTAAAATACATACATGCAGAGTAAAACAAAGAGGCATCTCCTAGAAAGGACACAAATGGAAAATTTAAACTATAAGAATTAATATGACATTATTTAACATTTTATTACTTAAGGAACAAGAAATCTCATTTTGTTTTATATTGTTCCATAAAAGGGATTTTTTTTTGTTTGTCCAAATTTTAATGAACCAGATTTAACTTAAAATTAAAAGTATTTTAGAGAAGGTCAACTTATTTCAGCTGAACTTTTGACAGTTTGCAACAGATGATTGGAGCAAAGTGGCAACTGTTTATCATGATTACATCATGTATTATTGAGGCTGTCACATATAAACAAACAATCCATGCTTTTTCGCCTAACTCATTCATGTACAGCATCTCCAAACTTTCCAGCATAAATCTTTTGTTACCAAATTGTTGTATTGTCATCTTTTTTTTTTATTTTTTTTTTTTATTTCTCCCTCCCACCTTTGCCCCTTTCTCGTTTATGTTAAAGTCTGGAGAATTTATTGGAGATAACCCGTCTGGGAAGGCTTTTTTTTTTTTTTCTTCTTCTCCATGGCTCACTTTACTACATTCATCAGTCATACTCATAATAGATAGCGTTCCACAGTTTATCACTGGGAGCTTGACTCACCAGCAGGTGTGCATGCACGCACACGCACGCATGCCAGCATGTGCTCTATGTATGCGCTGTATGTAGCATCGCACGGTTGTTCGTGTTTTCATGGAAACATGTTCATATCTCTCCGTGCTTGAGTGTGAATTACGATCAGGCAGCCAGACTTCCATGTGTCTGGCTGCCTGATCGTAACTCATCCGGAGAGAAAAGACACGCACACACACACATCCCACTCTGGAAGCTTTCAGTCACAGATCGTATACAGGCGCTGTGTGTGCGTACGTACTTGTGCATGCACACAAGCTCAGCATGTATAGCCATCAAATAATGGCCTTGATAAGATAAAACTTTGATCCGGTGAGGAGATTTAGGGCACTCAAAGAAAAATAAGCACATGCAGAGGCTTGTTTTATGACTTTCTGTGATTAAAAGACTTGAAAACGTTTCTGCCAACATAAATATGCAGATTGGGAGCCAGGACATTCATTATGCTTGAATTCAAAAGCTGATATCTGTTTTTCCACAAGCTTGTTGTTTCATTGGATCCTTTTAAAGTATGTGAAATATGATTTTTGCGTCATCATTTTGTGCAAAATCATATTTTCCCAGTGAGGTTGAAGTTTCCTGTGCACTGTAAAAAGTCCAGAGTACAGTGCCTTGCCAAAGCAATACCTCTTTTTCACATTTCATCATATTATAACAACAAACTTTCATTGTGTTTTATTGGGATTTTTAAGTTACAGACCAACACAAATGACCACATAATAAGTAGAAATAGCAATGTATATATTGGCGAGGCTGTGAGATTTTTTCTTTTTTAACTTTGAGAGTATGGTCACAGTTTCACCTGAAAAAACATGTTAAAATTACAAAAAACTGTGATTTTAATTAGAAACAAACTTAGTAATCAAGATCCGACATAACCAGCTCATTTCATGTATATCTTTATTTGAAATAGACAGCTGTTTGCAGAATCTTTTTAAAGTCCTCCTACTGGTAATAATGCGATGCTGATGTGAAAGTATAACCTTTTCAAAATTCCTCCTTTTAAATTGTTTTATTTTTTTGTGTTGGAATCCTCATAAAATTAATTATTTATCCTCTTAATATTATGACTTTATTCTTGTAATCTTATACAGTTTTTCCAGGGCAGTCCAGGAAGAAAATCCGCTGGAAGATGAGGGACTTAGGTGGAGGTTTAGCTTTCAGCAGGACAACATGATGTTAAAATATATGTAAAACAATACAGGAATTGCATAGATCAGTGCATATGCATGTATTAAAATGGCCCAGTCAAAGTTCAGGCCTAAATTTAATTAAGAGGTTTTGTTTGATAATTACATATTCTCTGCATCCAATCTTCGCTGTTAGGCAAAGAAGAATGTGCGAAACATTTAGAGTCACTGGATGTCAAATCTGATAGAGAATAACCCCAGAGTAGATGAATATTGTGCACCTTTTTAGATTTATATTCTTCTGAAAACCTTTTATTTCCACTAATTAATTGACTACTTTGTGTTTCTCTGTCACTTGACTTAAACAAAATCAGTCCGATTCTGTACATTAACACAAATGTAACACAAACTTTAACAGAAAACCTCTCGGTCCTTCAGCGCCTCCGTCTCTTGGTATTAGTTCTTCTTTCGGGTCTCATAGTTATGTGTTCTATTTATTAAGATGCCTGCAGCTGTCCTGGGCAGAAGTAGGCCAGGCAAACACATATAAACTCATGCAAGTCCACAGGCGAACCCTGGGACAGAGCCAGTGAGAAGTAGGGCAGGCTAAGCAGCCAGCGTTAACTACAAGCTCTTCCATCTCAGGAGCAGCCTGTCCCAGAGGAGCAGCATGTCATAACAGTCCTGATTGCACAGCATTTAGGAATGCTTGCGGAGTTAACCTCTCAATTCAGAGGGGTCACTCGCGATGCGATCTCTACCTTGGATGCCCCCTCTCAATCACACACAGATGCACTTTCACTTGTTCTTCTCTGTTGCCATTTCTGTGTGCTGTTGGGCAATTGAGCATAAAAGTGTTGAGCATTGCAGTGCCTTTGCGACGACAAATTTCAGTGCTTATTTGTATTCCAAATAATTTTTTAGCCATCCCCTCATGAAGTTGTGCTCTATTGTGAAGTGAAAGAAAGCTGACAGTTAAAACCAGAAAAGTGTTTGTGGTGCATTTGATATTTGATGTAATAGCATTAGAGTAATACATAGGCCTGTCATGTTAGCAAATTTTGTTGGGCCATGAATTGTTCCAATGATTATTGCAGTAAACAATTATATTGTTATTTTGAAACCATTTTCAAGCAATGTACTGCTAATGGCATAATAATGCAAGTTCACATTTGCAAAGACCAATAAAATTTAATTTTGCAAAGAATACTTAACACTACAATTGAAAGATGTTTTAAAAATCCAAAATAAAACCCCAACCAAAAATAATAAATAAAATGGAAATAAAGAAAAAAAACAAAATGGAAACCATGAGTAAGATGGATTATAATGTGTCAAATGTGGAAACAAAATTACCCTTCACAAAATATTAATAATCAAAATGAAAATTATTGAGCTCCTTAGATTTTGTCATGCAGTTAATTGGTTTAGTAATGAATCACAGGCTTTGTAATAGAAATATATACAGTTTGGTTAAGATTTTACAATATTTGTAAACCATTTCTAAATGCATGTCCATTTTTCCATTCATGCTCTACGTATATTGTGTTGGTCTGTGATATGAAACACAATCTCAAAACACCTTCTTTTTGAGGGAATGGCATGTTTTCATTTCTCTACTCGCTGCTGAAATTATTTGTTACTTTTTCAGGTGCAGTACAGCGATGCGCAGAGTGGGAAGGATTTTGTGACCTATCTGACCCTGTCCCCAGTGCAAATGACTTTCCACGGCACCGGGAGCACCCTACAAGCCAGCCATGACCAGGTATGTGTGCAAGACAAACATACGAGCTGACAGTTGGGCCCCTTGCATGTTTGATACAACCACACAAATTATTGGGAGTGGATAGAAAAAAAAAGAAATGCTTTGCTCCATTCAGTTTGTATGGACAGAGAAAGAGATTCTACCTAATAATTGCAGTTTTTTTTTGTTTTTTTTTTATAACAGTTTTTGTAAATAACAGGCTCTTATTGTTTCTTTTTTTCGTGGCTTTAAAATAGTTTTGGGGTGAAAAGAAAGAAAAAGGACAAATGCAGCAGTTATTGGACTGTTTTCTTTTTGTATTCCAGAGATATGACATTCATTTTTTTTTTCACTTTTAGCATCTTTAATGTAAAAGAAAAAGAAAAAAAACCCGTGTCACAGCAAAAAGAAGCAAAATTAGGACAATCACCGAACATTTTAATATACAATATTAATTTGTATAAACACATATAGCTAAAGACGCTTTGTAATTCATTTAAAAAAGCCATTGTAGTTTATAAATATAAGCCATTAGTCAATGTAAAATAGTACAAAAAGTTAACTTTTTGTTTGGTTTATTAAATAGTTGATATGTAATTGATTACATAGTAAATTTGTACTGCAGACATTTTACACTTCAGTTTTGATTTTCCATCTTAACACACCATAGTAATGTTTACTCTTTGGGTTCTGGGACTTTAACTGTTACTCTCAAAGCATCATGGCCACCTGTGAAGTTTTTCCATGCCATCAAAGTAATCCTCACGCAGAAATCTGTTATTTCTTCCCAAGTTTAGGGCAAATTCCTCCTTTTTTTTTCTCTCCTTCCTCCCTCTCCAGTTTTGTCACTCATTCTCGCTTGCGTACTCCGCTGTATTCAGAAGGAAGCTCTTTGTCTTGCGTTGCCCAAGCAGAAAACCAGTTGCTTACATTCTATCATCTAAACATAGGACGCCCCTTTGTTCAGCGGCCATCAAAGCTTTAATAAAGGGCCGGCTCGGCCCCGAATGGGACCGCTGACAGGGGGCTGGTGTCGCCAACGCTAATGGAGAGCTGAGCCAATATAGGGCAGGCAGGTCTGCGTCCTTGGGACCTGTTGTTGCCAGGAGCACTGGGGCATGACCGACTGTTAGAGAAGGCCTTTCTTTTCCTTCGCTCAGTACAGTGGCGAGTTCGACCACAAAGGGAGCATCTAACAATAAGGGGTCAACGTCAGCAGCCCTTGAAATCCTGCCATACGAACAGACCTCAAGGCGTCGTTCATTTTGTCGGGTCCACTGTTGAACCCTCCAGAGATATTGGAAATACAGTATGTTGCAAAAATGATGATTGAGCTTTGAGCTTTTCTACGTTTTCTCACACATTACAAATTTGTTTTAATGGGTACAGATGAACACAAAGTGGTGCAGAAAGAAAAAGGACTGGGGGTAGTTGACATTTTAAATAATAAAATAAACATTTGAAAAGTGTTGAGAATTTCTGTCCATGCTGCACTCTGGGAACTCAATTACAGACACTGTAGTCGTCGATAGAGCTTTCCTGGTTCAGTTCCCAGACTTGGATCAGTTGCAGCGTGAATTCCCTCTTCTTTCAAATTACTGAGTGATAAAGTCTACAAGTGCCAAAGAAATCTAAGAAGAAAACATATACTGTGGTCTGTGTGGGGTGATTCCCAATATGGCATGTGGTGATGGCAGCATCAATCTGTGTGTTCTTCTTCTGTGGGGAAAGGGAAGCTGGTTGGAGTTGATGTGAAAATGGATGAAACCAGATACAGAGCACTCCTGGAAGAAATAGCTAAGTGCTGCAAAACACTTGTGACTTAACTGGACTTGCATTTAGAGCTCCAATTAAATGCTTTAGAGCAATTCCTATTGAACATCTACAATATCTATGTGTTAAAATAGTCCAAAGTCTTTTTATTATTTATTTACTTATTATTTATTTACATCTCTGTAAAGTCTGACTGAACTTCAGTAATTTTGCAAAGAATAATCAAAAAATAGATTAAAATATTTCAGTTAGATTTCTCAGGCTGGTAAACATGTTTTTCTATGCTGACTCAGGTGACTACATACAAATATATCACACACTTCCAAGATTTTTATTTGGAAACGATGTGAAAACAATCTATGTACTTTGTGTTGGTCTGCCACATAAACTCCCAATAAAATAGATTATGTTAGTACATTTAATATATATATATATATATATATATATATATATATATATATATTTCAATCAAATCTTACATTTAGATGTCTACATATATAGATTACTGCATTACTGCACATAGTGACAGATTGCAAGCCTTTCATTTCCTATTTCGATATTTATGGCTTACACATCATGAAATGTTTTGTTTATGCGACACTTAAAGTCCACAATTTATCAGATTTCGGCCTTGTCGCCCACTCGCTCAGTCACGCTCGCTTTGCAAATGGATCTCTGCAGGTAGACGCTGTGAATTTCATGAGATAGACCAGAGGATCGCTTCACTAACAACTGATCAAACATCTGATTATACCTTTCCTGGAGCCTATTGGAGCTGCACACACGCTAACCTGTGACAGCTCAGTCGGAGTCAACCTGGACATGTCCGGGGGGGTTCCTGCAGCTTATCTGCGCTTCCGTGGAGATTTACGTCACGTTGATGGGAGTAACTGATAGAGATCTTTTGCCAAAGGAAATCCTCTGTTCATCTCTCTCCGTAAAATATGCACGTATGAATGAGTTTGCAAACACGTAAAAAAAACCACTTTAGTCATTTGTCGGTTTCAGAAAGTAGAACCTCAATAATTATTTCTTCATGAATCATATTAATTATATTCAGTTCCTCTGGGTGTTCCTGTTTTTTGCTTTTAATTAGACAATATGCAATGATTATCTTTTTTATTAGACACATTAGATGTGCTATCCTTTCTGAGCAAGGAAGCCTGAATTTTAATATTTTAACATGTTATTGATAAATCGTTCTCTTTTTAAAGGGTAATGTACTTACTCAGTTATCTTTTTTTTTTTTTTTTAACTAATTTCTCCTTCAGGAATTTTACCCAACAAAGGAAACAAGTGGTAGACAAAAAAGTAAAAAGTCAATCAGCAGACGAATCATGGTTGAGATATATATTTTTTTTAAAATCCAATGAGAGGACCTGAGAAACAACTAATAGCTCTTGTGTGTTATTTGTATAATCTCCATCCTTTTTTCAAAGATGTAATAGAATTGAGGGGGATGAAGTCTGTCTCCTCAGCTGCCCGATTGATTCATAGGTCAAACTTAAGTTCCCTAGAAATAATGAAACAGGCAATTAGGAGGAGTTGCACTGAAACTGACCTACAGCCATTTGTGCTTTTCTTTTTTTTGTTGTATCAGAGAAATGACACAAGATGTGATGCAATATGGGATGATACACTATATTGTAAGAAATATGTACTCACACCCATTTTTCCTTGTGTGTTGCTTCATTTTATATATATGGTTTTAAAATAACAATATAATTGTTTATACAGTATATATCTGTCACACAAGAAAAATCCTGGATTTGTTCAGCTGTGTTAACTGCGACAATTTAAGGCAGATTTTTTTTTCTGTCTGTGAAGCTCTCCACCCACGCATGAAGTCCTCCATAACTGCAATTACCAATGAAAACTAACAAAGGAAGGAAGAACAAACAGGTAAAGGAGGGAGAATGAAAAAATAATTGAATTTAGGGTTGAAATAAGGAAGAACAGAGAGACAAAGTTAGTTTGAAAAAAAAATAAAGGACAGGGCTGAAAGAAGGAAGGTAAGTCAGACCTAAGGTTTGGAAAACACTTAAAGGAAATCTTCAAATAACTAGCAGACTGAATCACAGATTTACCAATCTTTGATTTAGTCAAAGATTAAATCATGACAAACGTCATCTGCGTTTTATCCAAATGAAACCTCCTTACCGGCAGTAGACAGCGCAGCCCTCAGATGCCATAATGCTTGGCCTTGTGCGGACATTCTTGGAGGGTCTGTGAGAGATATATATACAGCTGAATAGCATCCGTGCCATTTACTCTGTGCCATCTGTTGAACACATGTGAGCCTACGGGCTTCGGAAAGTAGCCTGAAGCTCAAAAGTTCCCTCAAACTTCCCTCCGTCTGATAGGAACAGAAATAAAGAGACGTTTAATAGATTTCATAGATAATCTGCATGACTGAGAAGATAAACAGCCTTCCTGTTCCTGTTCTCAGTTCCTATATGAAGATGCAGGTTTATTCTTAGATGGCCTCTTGTTAGAAGTGCAGTTTAACTTAAACCTGCAAGTTGCTCCACATCATTTTGGCTCTGTTCCTTTTTATTACACCCACTCTGATTAGGTAAAACCCCAATCACATTGTTTATTACAGACTGATTTCTGTGTTTGCTCTTTTGAGCTGAAATAACTCTCTGGCAGTCTCCACATGGCGGCAGGGGGACGCCAGGGGGGCCGAGCCCCACTCTGCTTTGTGCGAGGTGTTGCTGGCCCAACATGTGCGACCCGCAATCGAAGATGACAGGGTGACTGTTGTCTGCCACCAGATCCTGTGTGTATCTGTGTGTATTTGGGGGTGTTTATGGCTGCTTTGCGTGCAGATTCGTCCTCAGCTGAGTCACCCCCCGGGTCTTAGAAGCCCCCATCGTCCAGATCATCAGCTGTGGCCGCTTGGATCTCCTGCGGCAGGAGCACTTCTTGACTGATTTGATATGATATTTTAGCCATCCTGCGTCAGGATTAAAATGTGTCGCTGACATGCTTTTAGGTTTTTGTTTTTTTGTTTTTGTTTTTTGGGGGGTTTCCGCAGTAAATTTCGAGATCTTCATAACTATTAAAAATATTTCATATACAGAAGTAGTTTTATTATAGTGAAAACGCTCTTACAGAGCCAAACCTGCTTTACCAAAACACAATTCTGGTCACATACATGCACCTTTGACTCTTTCTTTACACCACTGTAAACACAGATAATCCCTCAAGTCCTCTGCCAATACAAAATCTCCATAAAGTAGGAGAAACGTTGCCTTGGTAGAGAGCTTAAGGAAGTTGTTGGCAAAAACTGTGTTTGATTAAAGATGCTGACATTCCATAACGATCTTTTTGGCTGTAATCATTCAGAAGGTGGGTATGATGTTTGCAGTAAGGGGAAATTAGGCGGCCACATTGTTGCTTTTATTGCAATTCCTACCCCTGATTTTTACGGCCACATGCAAAAATACTCTTTGCCCTAATGTACCTACTTACTTCCTTGAACCGTAATTTATTTTATTGGGGTTTTATGTGATAGAACAACATGAAACTCCTCGCTAACCATAATTGTTATTTTGGGAGACAAATAAATCTTTTTTTGTTTTTATGTTGTTGTTCTTTTTTTATTATTATTATTGTTGTTGTTGTTAATAAATCTTGACTAATAAAAATCAGAAAACTGTGAAGTGTATGTATACTCTGCCTCATTTACGCCATTATACCTAATTTAAATCCAGTGCATTTGTTTGCTATTCTCGCCATACACATAACCGCTCTGTGAAGACTTGAGAGGGTTGCTAGAGAACATTGTATGACAGACAGGATTATGGAGACCAAGGAACACAGCTGACACTTAAAATGATAAATTGTGGAGACCTTTAAAGCAGGATGCAGTTCTAAAACAATATCCTAAACTATGAACAACTAATTTGAGTTCGGTTCAATCCATCACCAGGAAATGGAGAGAGTATGGCACAATTGCAAACCTCTGGAGGGAGTAAAGAAGTCCACATCACAAGTTTCAAAGTCTGTGCCAAAAAACATAAACAGGGAAGCTGCTCAGGGCTGACAGGAAAAATGATAGAGCTAAATACAGGGTGAAACTGTTCTGCTCCCAATGTGAAAAGGTTTTTACTGACACACCTTAAGCGACTCGTGATAGTGCAGGGACAGTAGAGTTTAGGTTGGGCCTAAAGAAATCCAACCCGACCCCGAACGAGCCTGATCCGACCCAACTAATTAACTTTAATTATAGGCCTGAAGTAAACCCAACATATAGACCACCATTTAAGTAAGCAGTGTTACTTCTCCCACTTTTAGCTTTTACTTAATGTCTTCCAACTCAGTCTTGTTGCTTGTTTTAATGGCAGGGTGAGTCAAGTACAAATCTTCAGAGCAAAATTTCAAATCATGTTCGGCTCAGGCCATAAAGCTAAACATTAAGGAACGGATTGTTCTACAGAACATCGACTCTGGGAACTGAGTAGAAATGCTCTTTTAAACGTTTCATTTTTGATCCTTTGAAAATCATAAAAACAGAGAATCAATCAATCAGTCAATCAAGTTTTATTTGTATAGCACATTTTCAGCAGCAGGCATTTCAAAGTGCTTTACATCACATCAAAAACAGAAACATAATGCAACATAGAATCAACAGTAAAAAAAAAAAAAGGTTTACCGATTACACTCTTACTGTGTAGCGCTTCTTTTACTCCTGTCTTTTCGGTGACGCAGGTCAATTCGGACAAATTCGTTGAGGAGCATGAGCTTATTGTTTACCCATTTTTAAGTGAAACCACACCTTGATTGAACTTCTTTTAGAAAGCCAGCAGTGATACCCAGACTTTGCTAAGTCTAGCAGAGACCAGTAGAAAAGGCAACTGCTGGCCAGGTCTTCAGAGATCCCCCATGGTGCCGAGCAGAACAGTGGGAGAGGGAGCTGCGGAGGGCCAGAGGTTGAACAAGCCTTGCGTTTGAAGTCTTCCTCCCCGACTGCCCCGCAGACGTTACCCCATGCCGGTCTCTTCTCGGGGGGTCCCGCTTGAGTGTTACCCAACCAGGCCGGCAGCTGTCGGACGGCTTCTCCTCCCTGCTTATCTGTCTTGCCTGTCTCGTCTTTATGTACCAGTGTTGTGTAACCAAGCTCAGCACCTGGAGGTGTCCTAAATCATTAAAATGCCGAAAATATCCACATTGAACGGTTTAAATGTGAAAGTTTTTTTTTGTTTTTTTGGGGGGGTTTTTCAGTAGCCAACCAATCTTGTTAGAATTAATCCTTTAATTATTGTTATTGTAGTTTTAAACCCATACATAAAGTCTGGATATTAATGAGGTTATGCAACTGTCAGTGTGCATTATTTATGGATATATTGACAGCTGCTTGACTGTAGTGGAAAAATCAGGAGAAAGAGGTGTTTTCATCTCTGAATTCTGTTGAACATCCTTCCAGTTCAAAAGCACGATTAAAAACAAGCCAAAAAAGTTTGGAGGTAAAACTAAACATTTGCCAGACATCAAACCGCAGCTGAGCCAAGTGATCCAAGAATTTGGCTCGCGGGAGCATTCATCTGTTGCTTCTATGCGCCGAGCCAGTCTGCAAACTCCTTTAGGCCCAGATTCAAAACATTACTGAGAATAGTCACTGCGGAGCGCCACTTAAACCTGCAGCTGGAAGACCCAACTTTCCATAAATGCTTAACAAGGCCTGGACTTTATCGTCCCATCACCACCCTGTTCCCGCCTTGGAGTGAGGACAAAGTGAAGCGTCCACCAAGTGATCCATCACTCCCACCTGTCTTCCCGCGTGCCCTCCTCAGGAAACACCTTTCAGACCAAGAGATTAGAGGGTGACCGGAGAGGAGAGGAGTAGTGAAAGAATGATGGAGGAGGAAGAAGAATGGGTAAACGACTGGAGAGGGATGACGGGAAAGGGAGACACTGGACAGAAACTGATTAAGTAGGCACCCTGAAGATTGATGAGCAGAAGAAATGAGAAAATAGAGGATAGGCATGATGGGTTTTTCTTTTTTTTTCTTCCTTTTTTTTTATTTTTTTGCACGCTACAGGAAGAGATGACCTATAGGGAGAGAATAAACATGAACTTGGCCATTAAAGGATGTGATGATAGCTTTAAGTGGCCCCTTGGAACGTCAGTTTGTCTATAAAGTGTGGACACGCTGTGGAACAAAACATTCACAGTGTCAAATGTCTTCTTTTTTTTTTTTACTTCTGTACAATATATATGATAAATGACACAATAAAGTTGCTAATATTTAATATGTAGTGATTGATATTTAGTCTGAATTTTTTAAATATTAACTTTCTTTCATGTACTGCTTAGTGTTCAATATGTTGCGCCAGTTTGTCCATTTCCTTCAGTATGATAATGCTTCTAAATTAAAAAAATCTGAAAAGTGTGGCTTGCATTACCTTTCAGTCCCATTTTTATCCTTGTACTTATCAGATCCAGAAGTCGCCTGATTAGGAAGAAGACTCAGCCTTTGTTTGAATTTAATCTCAGCATAAAACCAGCTTAGGTTTGTTGGTGAAAATTGGAGAACAAACAGTATCATGAAAACCAAGAGACACTGCAGATGGATCAGAGATAAAAACTGGATTCTAGAAATTATATCACAAAAAAAAACATGTCTTGGCTCATCATAGTTAGTAAAAAAAAAAAGCCACTTTGATTAATAATTGTAAAACTGTATTTTAACTTCAATGTTATTGTGAATTTTAAATGTGCATTTAATGTGTGCCACTCTTTCCCATGTTGTTTATAAACCTGCCAGTCCTGTGTGATTCCTCAAGGCAACCTAAGGTGCTAGATTCATTATCACATTCCTGTTAAGAGGAACAAGATGTTTGGCAGTGGCCTTGCTGTCCTCAGTGCCATTAGGCTGCACGTGTGATTTCCCACACACGCAAATTTGGTGTGGCTAAAGGTCTGTAAAGCAATCACACCTTTCTTAACTCATCACCTCCGTGGGAGGCATCAGCCAGCCGGGCTGCTACCAACCGCTCTTTGTAGTGTCTCTGGCTCATTACCTTAATGTCATTTGATCCTGAATGATAGTCCACGTTGCTGAAAGGTCCCCCAGATAAGGACTACATATTAAGGTTTTTTTTTTTTTTTTTCAAACCTTCTGCTTTATCTTTCCCACACGCCCAAGCGAAAATGTGTGAGATCTGTCACCTGTAGGGAGATCACCTTTTCTAATGCAAACTCGCCTCAGTTTTCACTCCTCAAAGGTTTATAATCCGGCTTTGTTTCTTAATCGGCATTATGCGACTCTCGTTTCATTGTAACTGACCTCACGTCGTTAAAAAAAAAAAATATATCACAGGTATATCTTCAAAGCCTTTGCAATCACTGACATTTGCAACCTTGAGTATTCCTTTTGGGTTCTTTAAATGTAATCCATTTTAATGCAACGCTGTCAGTCTTATGCCAAACTGTTGTGCCAAATCATGACACCAATTTGTATAAATCTGTCAGATATCTTGTTCCACGCCTAAATTCCAATAAAATGCATGAATTGGGTTTCAATAAAGCAACATCCAGTGCTATCAATCCTATTTGAAACTGTGCAAGATGATCTTCTTTATTAAAAGAAAGAAAAACTCTTGATATGGGATACACATCTTGTGGTCAAAAACTTAATAGTTATTCATCACAGCAGCACTCAAAAGACAGATTACTCTATGACAGTAATTGCTAGGTAACATGTTTAGCCTCAAAGGCATAAAAACAGCGGATATATTATGTGGAAACGCGCTAAGTTGCTAAACAATGACCACTATTGTTGGTTGTTAATATGCTTCTTGGTTGATTTGCTGACTTCATAAAATGAGATTACAAGGACGGGTTTTGTGCTCTCTCAAGTTCCTCCTGAACCCATATCAGCAGCTATCCGGCAGAAAACCAACGTGTTTAGGAGTAGTTAACTGGTCATTTATTGTCCCATGTCTGTACCCTCTGCCTGTCTGGATTTATGGAGATGAGCTTAGCGACTGGGGAATGTTTTCCTATCCGTCTCTGCCCCGCAACCACCTCCCTCTCATCTGGACTTCAACTCATTCCCGGGTCTTCTACATCAGACATTCTGAAGGCCTGAAAACATCAGTCCCATCGGGGCTAGACACAAGTTACGACTCAAGTGTCATGTGTTAACACCCCATTGTGTCTGCGTGCCTCAAACTGTATCTTCATTATCCCATAAAAGCTCTGCTGCAAACAAAGTCACAAGTGTCAGCTTGCACTCTGATTTGCATGCAAATTCATCCCAGCCGCTTAGCATTTAGGGGTAATAAGGGAAGCTTAAGTAAACTACATAAATGTGAGAGGAAGGAAGCACAGGAAAAAGTGAAAAGGTTATTGCAGCTGAGCCACTGTGAGGGTTCACATGAAGCAAGTATCGTTTTCTGATTATGTTCTGGTGATGCAGCAAGTTTAATTCATGATATTTTTCTGGAAATTTTAGGTTTAGGTCATCTGTCCCACAAACAGCCAATAATTATGAACATAAGAGTAAGAGACAGTAAGCTGCTGACTTACTGATTACATCACTTTCCCTATTAACTATTCTCAAACCATACTAAAAAAAAATTTATACATATTTTCTTTTTTATGTAATTGTCAAGCAGCAAATAAAAAGGGTCTACTCAGGACTCTTAAATTTCCATCTGTTGTGGTTATTATTTATTGTCTTTGTCAGATTTTTATCCTCGGAGCACTTCTTTCCTTATTAAACTGTTTTTGATTTCTTCAGGTGTTTCTTTTGTGTGACATTGATTCAGAAAAAAAAAAAAACCTTCAGCCTCCTTCCATTGAACAATTTGTTTAAAATTCTGTCCATAACTTTTCTGACTTCGTTGGAAAGCAAAATTTGTCATTGCCTGAAGGGGCAAATCTTTTCCCATATTTCTACACCTTGATGTTTAATTGTTCTACCCCACATTTACAGAAGCGAATATCATCACAAAATAGCATCAGGTAGCATTGTGTTTTGGTACTTTTGCTTCCCAAGCTGCATTTTCTTTTGAATATTCTAGATAGGCTCTATAAAGCATGTCCACAAATAATTTCTTATCACTTTCAGTAGAAAGTGATAATAAAGGTTGCCACTTATTTGTGGAAATTGAATCAAAATACCTAGGGGTTCACTGTAACGATAAACACTTTAAACCGGAGATTTAAGGGTTTGTAATGCCAATTAAAATTTAATACTTATGAAAATGTTCACAGTTATGAGTGAATTTGTAAACTCAGCCATAGACATCGGCCTGTTTTACTATGTATGTGCGAATACCAAGGTTTTTAAACAAGTTTTGTTTTGTGTCGTTCTTGCACATTTGAATTTAAGATTTCTAATAGAGAAAGCATTTAACTCTAGCCTTGTTGTTTAGGTATTGCTCTGTAAAAGCTCTATTTTAAAGAATATTAAATAAAAAAAAACTAAAGGTGATGAAGTGTGCAGACTACAAGTGTGCATTGCAGACTACAAAGCCACAATCCTTTGCCTTTCCTCTGCATCACAATAAAGAAAAGAACCACATATATAGTTCAAAGGAAAGTAATTAATGTTCAGTGAATTTCCAACAATGAGGTAATGACTTTATCAGCATGGTTTTATTTGTAACAAATCCAACATAGTTACTGAATAAACATTTATTTTGTAGACCTGCTTTTCCCCGATAGATGACATCTCATCATGCCTTTGCTTTTCATTGAACTCCAGGGTCATTAGTTATTTTCTCTTTCTTTTCTGAGCTCTTTGATTCTTGCCGTCATTCCCACATTTGATTTTTCCTCATGTCTAACGAGTAAACATGGGACTACACGAGCCTCCACGAGGGCCATGAAACACTCAGACGGTGTGAATGAAGTCCATTTGATTTACAAGAGAACAGGGGACTGGTGGTGGTTGCAGTGTTTGTCAGAGGGTGGGATCTACAGGCATACAAGGCCACAAGGTCCTCCATTAGTACCTTGACCTCTGTTTAATGGAAATAACCACGACATAGGTGCGGCGAGATGAGATGAAGGGTTAGTCTGCATTTTTTTTACCTTTGAGTGTCTGTTTTTTGCATTTTCGCCGCAGAAATGAGAAACCCAAAGACGATCATTTGTCAGCTGCATGCTGTGTCCAGGACTTAACGGATCCCACACTCTGTCCTGTCTCCGCTCCTGCTTTTACAATTCCTCCTCACTGTTTTACTGACCGTTATCTAATTACCTCTGTCTTAATTGCATGTTAAAGCGCAGCGCTGTCTCGGTATTTACTATCTTGTTTGCCATGCTGAAAATGTGTGAGGTGGCTCGTAAAGACTTGTCTGCTCATTGTTAAGCGCTCGCTCTGGTTTGGTGGATAAAATCACAGTGTGATTGGTAAATAATGAATTTCAGCCGACGCGCTCCGCATACAGCTCGAGCGCACACAGACGTGTCGAGCATGGAAGAAATTCCTGCCTCTCGTAAACAATTTAACTGGCACATTCAAAGCTTCTAACCTTTTAATCAAATTATGTGCAATTTTCTGAGATTTAGTTCACTTCCCGTGCCAGCCAAAAGGAGATCATGTCATGCTGCTTTTATTCTCTACGCAAGGCCCACACAGTCACTGTCAATCTGTGATTCCTTATCATGTCAGAATCACGCTGCTGTTTGCAGGCAGAATACCTAGCAGTGTTCTATTTACCCTCTGCGGATCTATCCCTGTTGTTTATGAACGCTTTTTGACAACCTTACCTACTTTAATATAACTAAGCAATGGCAGGCTTAAAACATTTTTTCATTACTTTCCATCTTTAGGCCTAGCTGACCTGATCATGAGAAAATAACTCGACTCAAGACGTTCTAGCCACCAAAACTTTCCTCTTGATATAAGCATGCTGGAATTTATTGTTTTTAATAAACATGCTTTAAGCATAATTTGTATCTGCACTTCACGCTATCAGTTACCAAAGAAACACACTGGAGTTTTCATAACACTTCAGGGGCCTTGACACGGTGGGTCTCAGTCTCTCCCATCAAATTCCTATATAAGATGAAATGTCCCTGCACATCTTATGAGCCTGGAGAGCATGCTGGGTAATAAAAACCATTCATAGGTTCTGGGGGGATTCATTGCAAATTACAACACAGCACGTTTTACAGGCGTGTCCCTTGTGCATGCTAAGTGATCAAAACACACAAAAAAAGGAGCTAAGGGAGCCACAAGGGAGAGAAACAAGAAGCACAGGATGTAAAATGCTGTCTGACTGTGTGTCCTCTCTTCTTACCAGATACCTTTGTCCACTAGACACCCAGTCTAGGGCACAGTGATGTGTCTAACTCAAAAAATGGATATAAAGGTCATAATGGAGGGTTGCAGGTTATTGCATGCAGCTGGTAGCTGTCACTGTAAGCTTAGCCCGACTTTGATGGCACTAACCTATCAAATACGACCTTTCTGAGTTTCTTTTTATTTTTTTCTGACTCTTTTGAGTCTATCTTTAAATCTTATCAAAAACTGATTTTGTTATCCTAAAGTTTAAACTTAAATTCTCCCGCAAATCCAAAAGGTTCTTAAAAAGTCTTCAAATACAGTACTATTCTTGACATGCAAACTCGGAGAAAAGGCTAACTTGGAACAAATTTTGTCCAAGGTGTTAATCAAAAGTTGTATGGTTGAATCACATTAAGCTTTGCTGTAAAGGCTACTGCATTTTCCCCAATCCGCTCCTCAGTAAATCCACCGTTACAAACTGTTTCTCTTGCCTGTCCACTGCCAGGGCTCTCCATTGATATTTGGTGCAGATAATATCCTATAGTAATAGGATAATATCCTATAGTAATAGGATAATATCCTATAGTAATAGGATATTATCTGGTGTTACCCTATAGTAACACCAGGGTTCTGGCCATTTTCCCACATTTGTACTTTTGTTACAGTCATTGTTCCATAGCAATCTGCATAATTTTATACTTGCAAGAGGAATGCTTTGTACCCACTTTCAGAACAGAAATTTTTGATTAACTTTCCAATATCTGCTCATAGTCTGTTTTATGGAACTGTGGTTATGTGAATCTAATAAGCAATATCTACCACCTAGAGGTCTTTTAGACCATTTTTGGTTTGGACAAATATAATAGTAATTTTTCACAAGAGTAAAGTTAACGTTAAATGGTACAAAATAACACATGGATACAAAATGGCAGCACAATTTGATAAAGGTGATATATTTATCTATGACAAATGTGGTGTGAGAAGAGTTTATCCCAGGTGGATAATTCATCCTTTTTCTTTCATTTCACTTATTAAAAACAGCATATTAGCCCCACCTTTGAACTGCTGTAAAAGTTGTATGTCTGGAGCGGTACTCTGTTAAGCAACTGAACTAAAAATTATTTAAACTTACTGATATTTGACCACCAGGATACCTTTTGAGAGCTACTGCAGTATTTCATATCTGTACAAACTGGGCTTCTAGACATTGACTTTCCTTAAAGCATATACTGCAGAAAAAGTCATATTTACCTTGGCTGTGAAATAATATCCCCATCTATCTTATTTAGATTCCCACAAACTTCTACACATCCAATGCCACAGCACACTTACCCACTGTCAGACGGTGGAGCTTGCCTTTTTTAATTCAATATGAGAAAAATGATCAGTAAACGAGTGATTATTTGACACACGCATTTTATCGCTGCCGCAACAAGAAAAGCAGAAAAGGGGCCCAGAAACTGGCAAGCAGAGAAGAGAAATGGAGCACCCCCTGGGGCCGATCAATATCTCTGGGTTGATAAGAGAACGAGTGTCTGAAGGCTGGCCTTTCTTCCTGAAGCTTTCTGTACCTCCCGCAGGGCAATCTGAGTCCAATTGTTCAGGATTATTGAAGCTTCTCCCTCTGGCATTGAAAAGTGGATCTCTTCAGGTGGGTATGGTGTGCTGTAACATTGCCTCAGAAGCACTGGGAGACTCTGGCTGGCATAAGTCCCTACCTTGAAAACCTTTTCATAACTTCCTCGACCTCTCAAAATTTCCTGATATTGAACTCTTTGATGACTCACAAGCAGTGTAATCTTCTTGACAGCATATTATTTTCTGCTCATCACCCATACAAGATTTGCAGGTTAGTAATGAAATTGCTTCGGGTCATTTGAGTCATATTAGGATAGGCCACCCAGTCATTCGCATTGCGTATAACGTGAAGATCCAAGAGGTCATTTTTGGGAAATATTTCAGCATACTCAGTGAAATTCATGCTGGTGATTCACTGACTTGTGTGTTTTTCTCCTCATTCTCCATATCATCTTAGGCATTTTCTCCATCGCTAATGTCTTTCTCATTCCCCTTATCTTTACCCCAAGAGATGTTTGGATGCTTATTCATCAGCAAAACTAAAAATAGATGAACAGGCAGACAGTTGCTCCCCATAACTTCCTCTGTTAAGCTCTCTTCTCAAGTAGAATGTGTCATTTTCTCTTTAATGGAAAGTGCAAGTGACCAACTTTCTCTGCTTGATCAAAGACTGTCATCCGAAGTGCTTTTCATCATTGCTGACCTAAGTTGCTTAATGTTTTAAGGACAAAGTTCAGATTTAAGTGCCGAATGATAAAACTCAGACAATCTAGTTTTTCTTAAAGTGCATAGGTTTTTACAAGACTAATAAAAGTCTTGTAAAAACTTTCATTAGTTTTTACAAGACACTCTACTCTAAAAACATAGTAGAGTGTTTTTATTTTTTTCAAGTTTGTATTTTTTCCCCTGAAATGCAAATATATTAACATAGGCTGGACTTGTGAAACTATAATGTAATTATTAACATTCAACTCATAAACAGAGGGTTTTAAAAAAGCTTTTTTCCTCCATCTGATCTAAGTATAAATTTATTTCATTCATTTAAATTAAAATGTGAAACTGATATGTGGATTAATTAATTACACACACATAATATGTTATTTATTATATATTTGATGTTTATGGCTTACAGCGGATGAAAACCCAAAAGTCAGTTTCTCATAAACTGTAAAGAAATGAAATATTTTTTCAGATCAGTACAAAAGGTTTATGACAAAGCTTTCCTGGGCAGCTTTTTGACTTAACAATTGGTTAGCAGATAGATACACCCTCTACCAGGAGAGTGAGCCCCAAAGGCCATTGCAAAAGAAGTTGGTCGTTTAATGCTGTATAAAAGTTTATTAAAGTAAAGCTAAGCAGAAGGAATAGGAGCCATGGAATAAATTCTACAAGAAAGATGGTTAACTATGCCTAAAAGAAAAAGGTGAGGCTAAGCAAATTGAAATATTTAAAGGAAATTCACAAGGTGTAGGCTGTGGCTGTTGAAACGACCGAATCTACAGAAGTACGAAATAGCAAAATGGCCAACACCTGCCAAAATCTAGCTCTCTGGATGAACAGCCTTTCCATGAATAGCTTCTTAAACACTTTTTGCTCCGATATCTTGACATCAATCTTAAACACCACACTGATCCTGAAAATAACAAGCGTCATGTACTACTACACAGTAATATTGTCCAATAGCAGCCTAAAGTAACACTTCATTATTTATGCTTATTAGTACTTACCCAGTATAATTGCTCACAGGTTTTAGCAGTTAAGCTTGCTTCATGTTTTATTTTTTGATATCATTTGATAGGAATGTGATGTTATCACTCGAAAGTTGAGTTCTCAGCTTTCCTGACAAATGTATATTGTGACAAAGTACTGTACCGGTGTTATCATAGAGGCCGCCTGTGTCTGCTTATTCTCTGGGCTTCGGTGCTGACAAGGCAGCAGCGCAGTACGCTGAGGTGCTCCTGCCCCTCGCCCTCTGCCCATGTGTTTTGTATTACACCCTAGGAGGTGCCATGCTCAGCAGCTCAGTGGTGGGAGGGGGATAAAGCACTCCTCACTGGCCCAAATGACGCATGACATGGCATTACGCCCCGGGCCCTTATTTATGGCTTCCCATGTCAGCAAAGACTTGCTCCCCTGGGGGGCCCCGCAACCCTTACCCCCCTAACCTAACTCAAGCCGCCTTTAGTGCTCACGTTATGCCTGGGAGATACACAAAAGAAAACATTACACTCTTAGGAGTTATGATCACCACAATGTGTAGTTGGGCCAGCTTAACTAAGAGGTGCGCATGATTCAAGCTGAATTCCTTTTAGTTTATTTAGCAACTGAAGCTTTTGGACTTGCTGCTCTGTTGCACAAGAAATGTCCCGCCAAAGATCAAGTGCTACTTCAGAGGAATTAACGTCATGTCAAGCTGCAGCTCGGCTACCGCCAAGCACACACTGCCTCTTTATCCGTGCCTCTGATGTGGAAGAGGATGTGAAATCTGGAGAGAGAGTGAGGAAGAGATTTGAAGAGAGGATCTGAATACATTTTCTCTGTAGTTACTCAAGAACCCATGTACACATCACACCATATTAACAAATGGACATGTACACTGCCGGCACTCATGCGCACGCAGGTGTTCTCCGTGAGCTGTCCGGGAATGTTCCAGTGATCCTTGTCCAGGGTTTTGATGTGGGCAGAGGCAGAAGAAAAGAATTTCGAGCAGATGAAAGCCAAGTGGTGGAAAAAGTTAAGGTGACTGAAAAAGCTTAAGTCCCTGAACTGGAGATAGTTAAAACTGAGAAGGGGGACTCTTCTATCAAGCTCTAGGAAACAAACCACAGAGAAAGATGTGATGTGGATGCCATGGAAATATCAGGGTTAGGACTGGACAAAAAGATAGCTGGGATTTTCTCCTCCCTTGTATGCTCATATTACTTTGGTGCTTTGAGGCGTAAGCGCTAAAGAGAGGGTACTGTCAAGGGTTTATGTGGCCTTTTGAAAACAAGACAAGCCCTTTCCAGAATAATATATCCAGCCTCAGAACTTTTGCAACAACAGAGTGCTCATTTTTCCATCCTCCCAGGTCCAGCCTGTAAAACGCCCTGTTTGAAATCCACTCTGGTCATTGTTTAGTCTAGTGAATGTCCTTAGATCATCCTCATAAGCAGCTGTCCAGTATCCCCTTCATGTTCCTGCTTCATGGCAGTTCAAAAGCAGCCACCCAGTGTCAGTCAAACTCTTTTCATATTATTAAGATCATACAGCGCATGTTTTAGCTGAACTGATTGCTTTGTTTGAGTAATAGTCCATTTCCTGCTTTAGTAGAGGTGTTTTGTCTATAAAACATGTGGTTCCTACTTTATAGACATAGTAGAGAGAAATGGGCCCAAATTAAAGCCTTTGAACTATTTACAAGGTACACTTTATCAGGTGTTCAGCTGTGTATTGACACAAATAGCACAAAATAGCATGGCAGCAACTTGTTTAGGGATCTGGACATAATGAAGATGAGTTGTTGAAGTTCAAATTAAGCATATGAATGGAGGAGAAACAGATTAAAGTGATTTTAAACATGGCATAGTTGTTTGTGCAACCCAGACTGAGTGTTTTAAAAACTGCTGAAATCTACTTAGATTTTTATGTTGAGCAATAGTCAAAGAAAAAAAAATAATGGAAGAAGTGAATAAGCAAGCTATTACCAATTACCACTCTTTGCAACCGTCTCTGAATACACAACATGATGAACTTTGAAGGCTGAAATAAGTGGTGTAACTTTTGACATAATTTGAACCGTTTCAACTATTTACTAAGTTATGATGTGCTGGTGATCTTCTTGCTTCTCTTTGGTGGTGGTCATAGCTACAAAAGGCCAGAGAATTATTTACTGTTTATCAAAGGACTAAATTTTGGTCAGACTCTTATCCCACAAAGGCTTTTACTAAACTTCTTCCAGTCTTACTTTATTGTCCATGTCTCGTCATTAGTTCTATGAAACACAGTTCTCTAACAGTGAGAGCTGATACTGGGGTCTGATTTGTCAGGGTCAATGTGATCCAATGATCCATCATGTCTGTCAAGCCAATGCTGCAGACTCCTGAGGGACCAGGCCTTTGTTTAGCTTAGCCACTGATGGAAGTCAAGCCTTTGTCAAGGAAACCATTAGGAACGCAGCAGGCCCAGAAAAATGAGCCGACCTTGTCACTCCACATCAGGAGACTGGCCATGGTTGCAGATCATTCTTAAACCTGACACATTTGACCACTGTTTGTCCAATCCTTTGAACTAGGAACTTTAAAATAGATGAAAAAGCTCACAGATGTGAGTAAATGTGAGGTTCTTTGAGTTGGCTATCAGTCTCAGGTAAATGATGGGTGTTGAATTGTTATCCAAAGTGGGAACAAAGGAATGAGGTAGTCAATAAGGCAGCAATTAGCACTGTGCTAGTGGGAGATTGTTGTGATGCCAAAATGAAAATGTAATAATGACATCTAAGTTCTTGGCAAGAGGACATGATTAGTTACTATAAACCACCCCTTCAAGTCAGTAACAGAAAGCATAACCTGTACATTCTTTATATTATATAGATATGTGTGTGTGTGTGTGTGTGTGCGTGTGTGTGTGTGCGTGTGTGTGTGTGTGTGTGTGTGTGTGTGTGTGTGTGCGTGTGTGTGTGTGTGTGTGTGTTAGTAGTAGTATCTAAAATATCATATGTACTGGTGACTGTCTTAAAGTGATCTTTCAAATCAGGTTAGTCTGGGAACATTTTGGAAAAATCCCCAAAATAATTTCACACCTTCATTTCTTTTGGTTTACCTTCTAAACTGAGACCATTCTGCCAACACAGTAGCCTTGGTGCTCATTTTTAGGTGGTATGACAAGAATTTACCCAATATTAGCAGCACACAAGTCAGTGATTTGTGTTGTACACATTAGATAAACTCAACATTACCAAAAATGACAGTGGAAAGTGGCATCACAGTCTGCTAACGTGGATACATAAATAGAGAGCAAGGAGTTAGATGTTTTCAAGCCACATAAAAGTTTTCATAATATATGTCTTCTGTTTGGTTCGCTTGACTTTTTTGGTTTTCCAAGTAGTCCATTTACATTCCCGCTGTAGGTGAAACAGACTAGAGTTCCACAGAACCGAAAACCACTTACTTCTCATACTTGATAGCAATGCGCTGCTACCACTACCACCAGGTGGCAGTAATGCACAAAGTCATTTTAAATCAGTGCCTCTCAAGCAAGGACAGTTTTGTCCACATAAAAGTTGTTCCTAAAAGAGCCAGCTCTTCTTGCTGCTTGGAAAGGCATTGATATTATTGATATTTAAGCTGATATTATTACAGTTTTTCTGATAGCTATGAATGAGCTTTTACTCCAGCATTTATTTTCCTGCTTGCTGTTTTATACTCTAATTCTATAGCTAGGAATAATGTGCTTACCTGGGATGTGCATTTCTAGAATAAAATACTGCTCACTAATGAGTATCCAAGTTCATTTTTGGATATTCATAACTTATTACTATCGGCTCACTAACCAATATTATCACACTTATTCTGCACACACAAAAAATGTACAGCGCACATATGTACGCCTTACTCTTGAATTACACAATGCTAATTATTTTTGCTCCCTTTGACAGCAAAATGTATATTGAAATAGCTGGATAAAGATATATAGCAGTCTACTTTGTGTCGCTTGTTCTTTGGAATGAACGATACAAAGTAGAATGAATGACCAAGCAAAACAAAATCGGAATTAAGGACGAAGACATTCTGTGAATGTAGCCTTAGTAGCCAACAGACCTATTTTTTTCTATTTTGTGCAACATATTCAAAGCCATTCCACTTCTTTTCCAATTTGTGCACATCTCAGCACAGAGCATCCTCTAGTCTTACCTTCCTTTTCCTGACAGAGACGGAATACCTCCACCTTGCTCATCATGGTCTCAGACTAAACACAATCTATAGTGTTGATGCAGTGGCGTCCTCTAACGATGGCCAACCCATCACATTAGAAAAATAATGATTTTTTTTCATTGGCTGTCTTTCCTTACAGATAGCCCCAGTATTTGTCTTGGGCTGTGCGTCCTTCGCCGAGCTGCCGGGCCCTTATGCCTGCCTGTCGTATATCAGCAGCACTGCCACTGTCAGACCCCTGATTTATGGCTGTTTATCTCCGGCCCTAACCCACTACCTCTCTCCCCCTACTTCAACAGATGGTCCCTGGCTGTTTACTCAGGGCCAAAACGCTTTCAAACTGATTGAATAAATACAACAAACAAGAGGTTTATGAGGAACGTGTTTGTGATCACAGTGTACTGGTTACGGGAGAAAACTTTCTCTGTTTGTAAGATGGAATACCGATCACGAGTCCCAATTTAAACTTTTCTTTAGAGGCTTTTCCATTAAATATACATGTGCAGCCAATTGTCCCAACCTGGTTTGGCATACTTTTTAATTCCCCAACATACATTTTTTGCTTTGATTTATGATTATTAACAATGTAACTGTAAAAGCATTCGTTCATCTGTCATGTTCCATGTGATTGTCGCTTTAAATCTCTTCCAAGTATATTCAGCTTCTAAATCTCGCTGGGTGTCAAAGCTTCACAGAAAAATAACACACGTTGTGCCATAAATTGTCTGTTAAGAGTCTTGGTGGGGCTTCAGTCGATCTCTGGGTCTCAGGGGGTAAAAGCCTTAAGTAACCCTGACAGTATCAATTTTTCAAATCAGTCCAGCTATTATTGTTCTACATTATTTAGTACCTTAAAGTATCAAGTTTTTTTTTTTTATTATTGATTGATACGATGCAGATTTTGACCCTTGCACCTGCCAGTCATATTTTACCAATCCTGGTTTATGTTCCTTCTTGTGCAAAGAAAAAAGACTTTGAAAATCATTTCTGACGCAAGCCAAGAGATAATGGTTAGTTGCATCCTCCAGTTCATTTTGCATTCCGTAGAGACGTTGATTTGGCATGCAATTATATGTTTCCACTTGACTGAAGCCTAAAAGATTATTTACTCCTTTAGTACAAATGTCTTAAATACAAATTGGTGTTCATGGAGATGTTTCAGTTATTTCTGTTGGGTGAATGAATACACAGTGAAATTAAACAATAAGATGTGGTTTACAAATGAATGTGGGCTGGTTTCATAATGAGATATACTTATTCAATCATTGCCTCTCACTTATCTACTGAGCACCACCACTTTTGGTCTATCTCAGCTCTGATTAACAGTAACTGAATGTAATGTAATGGATGTAAGCTGGTACTGGGCTCTGGTATAAGAAAACACATGCATCCATCAGATTTCAGCAAACTGATGCTACATACACACACACACACACATATAGATAGATAGATAGATAGATAGATAGATAGATAGATAGATAGATAGATAGATAGATAGATAGATAGATAGATAGATATGCTGAAATCGATGCTCTCTGTCTTTCAGACTGAATGAACCACTGAGACGTGGAGACATTAAATATTTTCCTGTCAAATAGTTTCTGAGACATCTTTGCTTCCTCTGGCTTGATCTTCAAACCTCTCAACTGATACTGAAAATAACTCACTTTGAGGTGACTGTCTGCAACAGCACCAGTGTATTCACTCTGATTTGTGTTGTTTTGTGTTGTCTGGTTCAATCAAGCTGAAAATTCCAGTTACCATCTGAGGTTTCCAACCAGTTTGGACCGGAAATCCAATATGGCTTCCCCACCCCCTTTAATATAAAATTGCATTAGATGCTGACATAAAACATCAACATAGACTTTTATATTTCAGTTTGTATTGCACGACAGTAGAGGCGCAACTTCTTCAGTACAACTTCTTTTCCTAACATGCATGGTAGCTGAAATGAACGAACAACTCCTGCTGGTTTTCTTGAGTCACAACTGAAGCACTGATACGTTGGATGTGATGTCATTCCCAGACCCAAATTCCAACTTACAAGGCAAAATAAAAGAGAACATATATTCCCCCGTTACACAATCTGCCCCCACATTTCTGACAGCGATGCAGAACACATCTGGAACAAATCTTCAGGTTGAAGGAGAAATCTGGTTAAGATTGAACAAAACTGATTGATAACTGAAATTTTTGACTGATGAAAGTGAGAAGAGTAGGTACGATTCTGGAGAGTTTTGTTGTCACTATAAAAATGTTAAAAACACTTCAGAACAACGCACCACTTTTCTGTATTAGTCATCATCCTCTGTAACTACCTTAAAATCTGACTTTATGTGCACTACTTCATACAATTAAAGCAGAATGAATCCATCTCACGTCACTAACAGTCCAGCTATCTTAAACAGGCTGTCAGAGGAAGGAAATTACATCACTTTGTTTAAGATCCAAGCTTAGAAATATAGACACCTTGTCGTTTGTGGGGATTTTTGTTATTCTGTGGCAGTGGATTGCTGGTAGTGATTATCTTTCAAATGCTTACACGTCACACATTTTAATCTAAACATCATCTCCAACATGTGAGGCTGAGACATGCAGTTTTCACACTAAAAGTTCCCCTTCTCCACCACAAATTGACCATAATTACATCATTATACAATTAACAGCACTAACATTATGTTCACACAACGTGTTTATCCTCCCCGTCTGTTTGGCACAGTTGTGAGAATTTGCGGTTTTGATTTATAGGTGTTTAAGACCTGCCGCTTCTGGTTCCGCTGCGGCCACCGCAAATACAGATGTCACTCAGATTGACTTAGGAAAATGGGGAGCAGCCAAAACACAAAGTGGAAATGTTAGCCCAATAATGCTGGATAAACAGTCAGGGAAGTGAAGCCAAAGACAACAGAGAGCGAAGGGAAAGTGTCCTGCTGGCATCAGGTTTCCCAGATTTAAGTGTTATTTGAAAAGCAGCTGACACTCACTCTCTTCCCACCCAGTCTTTGACTCCCCTACTCTTCCTACCTTTCCTACCTCCCAACTCACACGGCCATCTGTTGTCCCCCCCTCCTTCTCTTCTCAGGCTGCTCTAAGTGCCTTGAAACAGCTGTCGGAGCAGGGACTGGACCCAGTGGACGGCCCCATCAAGGTACGGTAGGACCAGAACCACAGGGTTAGGGAAGGGAGGATAGGTTCTTGTCCAGAGATCAGAATGTGTGTCAGCTTAGTGACGTGCAAATCCTCAGGCACTTCAGGTTGGCCTATCAGGAGCTCTCTTTCCACCCCCCCAAACACACACACACACACACACACACATCTATCAGTTCCACTCAACATTTTTTTCAATTGGAAAGCAACAGTAGGCGTATGTATTTTACATACACGCTTCTGTCAGAGGTTCATATTTTGCATGATGGTTATCTCCACTATGTCTCAATCATTTTAGACACAAGGGGCTTTTCTCCATGAGCCTCTCCTGTATCTGCTTCACGACAAGGAGATGAGGAAAGGAACTAGGAAGGGTGACTGCAGGAAAGTGCGAATGCTGCAGTCAGGTTTTTTGGAAATTAGGAAGGAAGCCACTGTCAAGCGTTTCTGGAGTATTTTCATTGTAGGTGTGGCCCAGGAGAGCTGAGGCAAAAAGCGAGAAGAAACTGCAAAGATGAGTGGGCAAATATGACAACAATTTCCCCTAAGCACTACTTTTTTTTTTTTTTTTCAAAAAGTGACTTGCATTTTTATTCAACCTTATTTACTCTAATATCCCTAAATAAATCCAAGGACACCCAATGTCAGTAAATATCAAGCTGTCTTTGAAGGCCTCAAAGGTTTTCTAGATAACATTTAGTCTCAAACAGTAATATGAAGACCAAAGAATACAACAGACAGGTCAGAATTTTCTCTGGCAAGAACAGATACGTTGCGTAGACATACTAGGTCAACAGGGAATAAGTTATAAAATGAGGCAATTCCAGAGAAAATAACAGTTATCACAATGCATTTATGTTCACCTTTCAGCAGCACAATGTATGATACAATGAATGGTGAGATCAGGGGTCTCCAACCATAGACCTCGTGATCTCCTGTAATGTAAGTTTGAAGTGTAGCCATACTCCAACACACCTGAATTACCAGACTTTAGCCAAACTTGATGGCATGGTGAAGAGGTAGTTCAATCATTTGGTTCAGGTGCGTTGGAGCTGGAGCTTATCTAAAATAGGACAGTAGATCTTAACAACTACAGTTGGATACACCTGGTTTAGACCAAAGCATACTCATGTGTCGCAATGGCTCATTCAAATTCCAGACCTAAATTCAAGGGAGAATCTTTGGAAAGACTTGAAATGGGATGTTATCAGAAGCTCCATTTTGCAAAAAAAACAAAAGAAAAAAAAAGATTGGGCATAATTGTCTATCTCCAGATGTGGACTGTTGGTAGAAACATAACCCTAAAGACTTGCAGCCAATTATAGCACAATGTTATTTTACAAAGGATTGAGTGAGAGACTACAAATGCATACCAAATTTTCAGATTTTATTTGGAAAAAAAGTGAAAACCATGGAATGTTTTTCCTTCCACTTCACAGTTATGCAGTGTTGATCTGTCGTCATAAAATCCTAATTAAAAACATAGAAGGTTCTAGTTAAAACATGACAAAGTTAATGAGGTGTGAATACCTTTGGAAGACATTGTGTTATTTCCACTCGACTGTTCTTGAAAGTACAATAACTGATGCGTACAAAAGGACAATAAAGTAGAAGGAAACAATCTATTCTTTTTTTAAACCAGACCCTATTCTCTGCCTTTTTCCTACTAGTAAACAGAACACCTGGCAGACTTTATAAGTTAGTGTGAAACAGATTGAGTTCAAGGACCTGTTAAGTGGTCTGAGTCACAGTTGCAGCACTTTTCGTGTCTCTTGAAGTTTTTCCTTTACGAGAATGGCTCAGTTTTTAATGAATAATTCACAGAAGACTGAGTGAATCCCTCTACTTTCCCAGGAAGCGCTGATAGAATTAGGAGGGATTATTACCAACATTTCCAGAGTAATCAGACAAATGCCCTTCCCACTCCCTAATGCGGGCTTCGTTTATCTTTTCAGACCACCGAACCATGCGGGAGGGAGGATGGACATTAAACAGACTAACTCAGGCACCACCACTCAGGTCTGCAAGGATTCAAAGGCCGTCGTCAAGGAGCTGACAACCCCAACGCCCCTTCCTCATCCAACAACACCCACCTTACACCCAGAACATTCTCCCACTCAATTCCCCCACCACCAACACGATTGCCACTGTATCCTGCAAAACCTGTCAACATGCAATAGGGTGGATGTGCACCGAGAAATGACCAACTAAAACACCATTACCCGAGTCTATGTGAAGACAACACTATCCTAACCCGTTTATCGATGATTTCAGTCAGAGTTTAGATGACAACGTTGGAGCATAAAATACAGAGTAATTAGATAATTGCATGGTACTGTGTGAAATCAAGGGAAGTCCAAAGCGTTACACTGCATAGACAATTTGTTCCCTTTGGAAAAGATGTTGGTATGGTTAAAAACAAATATGTACATCATGCCATTGATTTACGAAAAAAAACATTTTAGAACAGAAATCAACTTGCGTACAGTAGCTTATTTTTTCTGAGGTATTACATTACCCTTTCTTTTTTTTTCTTTTTGTTATTTTAATATTCTAACAATGCTTGAGTACTGTATTTAAAATTAACCAATGCCAGTGCTGTGAAAGTTGTAGTTGTTGTCTTCATATATAGTCACCCAGCTTACCTTGTATGCTGACAAAAAAAAAAGAGAAACTGTTCATCTATCTATATGGATGTGTATGACTTTGCAAGAGTATCATATTCCAAAAAAAAAAAAAAAAGAATGCCACAAAAATATTTTCATGTGGACAAAAAGGACAAAACTGGTGTTAGAAGTTTATTATTATTAGAGGTGTTTTAACACGACCCCACACTGGCACTGCGCCACTGGAGCAAAGAAGGAACAAATGCAGAGGCAATGGGGGGGGGGCAGTGTTTTACTTTTTAACTTGAAGAAAAGCCGCTTATGATTAACATTCTCGCATTTAATGCAGATGTTGCTCTCCAGAGAGCTTTGTTGGGACTGCAAGTTCTCCAGCGAGGGAGAAGTTATCCCCAGTGGTTCTTTGTCAGTGAATCGTCCCTTCCTCTCCTCTCCCTCCCTCAAGAGTTTTGTCGATCACATCTACACCCATTGTGTGTGTTGTATTGACTTACCAAGGCATCAACTGGGTGATTTTAATGCCTTCTACTCTGAAGTGCACCATTTGAGGGGAGAGAGAGCCTGTGTCTGAACTGCAGACTGCCGCTCCCCTCCAGTTCCACGAATGACACTTTGGGTCGCTTTGTCCACTGACGTTGAAGATGTGTGTTCTTCTTCGCTGTGTGTGCAATGTGTCATAAGGCTGTTTTTGAAATGCAGTAAAAACACCTCAGTTTATGTGGAAAATTGTCTGTTTGTTTGACTCGTTTTTGCTAAATATATTCTCAGCACTGGTTTTTTTTTTATTTTTTAATTCAACATCTTCACCTCTTTTACTTTGCTTAATAAGACATTTTTAAAAAAATGGTGAATGGAGTATGTTGTAAAATTTCGGGACACACAAAAATGGCCCATCTTTTGTTGAAAAAATTTTATTTGCCTAATATTTGTAGTTATCCTTGCTGACCTAAAACAGAAACAAACATTTTGGATTTATTGTTGGACAATGGGAAAATTTTCTTTATAGTGTGTTTGTATGCATCTGATTTCAGCACTTGTATAGCACTTTATCAAGTTCAGAGGACCTCAAACTCCTACTGTCGTCGCCACCATCACCCCTTTCAGTTTCGAGTCTACGTCTATCAGCAGTCTTGAATCTTAGTGACATAAAATGAAGCATAGCTGGATTTATATGACTTCTCTACTTTGCCATATTTTGTGAAGACTGTAGGAGCACAGAGGTTTCAAAAGATCTGAAAGATTTCATTGTAGGATCACGACTGGCCAGAGAGGCTGACAACAACAAGAGCTGACAACTTCTAAAACAGACAGATTATCTTCTACACATGGCAAGTCTCTTTGGATAATGAATGACTGAGAGAATAATAATATTACCACAAAATTTGAGAGGCAAAGAGTTGAAATTAATGCTATATTCAATTTTGTGTCTAAAAGCCAGACTTTCCATTAAATATGGAGGAGGAAAAGAATAAAATGTTTCCTAATTAAGTGAGAATAAAGCACAACACTGACAAACTGGCCTGTAATCTGAAGAACAGGGGAGATAAGAAATTGTTCACATATACAGTGCACCAAACATACATACTCCACAAATCCCCAACTCAACAAAAGTAGAACTGCAGAAAGATACGTATTGATAGGTCAGTTGGAAGTCCCTATCATCCAATCAGCACTGGACTTGAGATTGGCTTCATTTTTGCAACGAGCATATGATGAATGCCGAAGAAGAGGAAGAGACTGAGAAAAGGGATTCAGTTAAGAACACTGTCACAAGACTTTGGCTTTACAATTGCTCAAATGTTTGGTTCATTGATTCTTTAGTTTGGCTTTGATTGCCTTCATGTCATTTAAGATTCAGTTCTGTTGCTATGCAATATGCAATATAGGCCATACTTGCGTTGCGTATTGGTCTTGTATTTTTTTGCCGGGAGACGTGCTGCCTTTAAATGATGCTACAGCATCGCCTTCCTTCTCAACTTACATCATAGCAAAATTTCATCTGCTGTCACAGACTGTTTTGGACATGTTGACATTTTTCCTCCACATGAGGGCTGCAGCTCATATGGATTACTGCTACATCATGTACACGACTGAAAACCAAATGTTTTGGCAGTAACTCAGAAACACAGTTTCATGCAAAGCTTCAAATACTCTGCGCTGATACTGATTCATGCACCTGTTTGAAAAGTAAAACTGTTGGGTTGTGCTTTTTTTGGATTAGATCAGCTTAGAGAGACACTTTGGGGGATTTACAGAGCATTAAACATTCATTCCCAGTCTCTTGATCCTTAAGAGTAATGAAAAATAAATAAAAGGACTGTGACATCAGGGCAAAGCTAACATAACTCATTCTGACACACTTGAACACTGAATTCTACTCCTTTCATCTTAATACAAAACACTATTCATACTGGAAGGCCATCAAAAGCAACATGCATACTGAAAAGGCATAAAGGACTTGATATTCAACAACATCTGCACCATTTCCTCATGTTTAGAGATGTTTAACAGGTTTTTCAGTATGCTAACGTCTGTGGTACAATAAACTGTGCGTCAGGAGATATAGCATTTTGAAATATTATTTTTTTTGGGACTCCAACAAAAGAAGTCCCTTCAGGGTACTGTTTTATTTATTTTTTTGTTTGTTTGTTTGTTTTTGTAGTATTAGTGGCCTTTATTCTCAGTTAAACAGGAGATGGCTACAGAACTCGACATAGCTTTGTCAAAAACTACTATCTGTAAATAGGATGCCTGCTCTGCTCACACGACCCTATTGCAGAGTTCTTTATCACCTCAAACAAAAATTGATATTCTCTAACAATGTAGGTAGCATTTTCTATCTTTATATTTGAGCAAATTTAACAGTATACATACAAACACAAGGCCTCAAACAGAATACATTTTAAGAAAACTTGTGCTGCAACTTTTCCTAAAACGTCCCTCAAACACTCAGATTGTCTTTGGGCCTTGTGCTTTGAATAGATGCCATCTAAACTTAGAAATATCAAATTTATAAATGAAGATTGTAAAATGTATTCGAGTCTTGCGAACGAAAACTTACAAAGGGAAATAAGGTACTTAATGAGCCAAAATAGACAAGCTGAGCCACAAAACCCTCTGAGCTGGTCTGATGGTAGAAAGGAGGAAACCAGTTTTCGATTGCCTTCTGCAAGATAACAAAGCTTAAATGTTAAAAAAATAAATAAATAAAAAAGCATTTTCTCTTACCATCTTATTTTCTTCAGCTTGTGATTTTGAGAATGAGTTTTTGTGAAAAACAAAAATCTGTCTGGTGAAAACGAGCTATGTTTAATCTCTAACTATAGTCTCCCTTTATCATTCTTTCCTCCTGCCACTCCGTCCTCCTTTACATGGTTCCCACATAACTCCTCCACATGTTCTGTCCACCGGTGCGCTAACCGCCTGTGCACCACCAAAGCCGCTCTGCTTCCTCCCCACCATTAGTGAGATGGATGAGTGACTGGGACAGCGGCGGTCCAATTCAACCGCACTGACTAATGGACTCTGTTGGCAGCTACATCTGCTTGCCATTGAGAAGTGCCAAAGCTGTTCTCGTACATTAGCAGCAGATCTCTATTCCAGAACCTTGTTCAGGTTGTAGAAGACCAGCTTGAGCTTGTGTGCGACGCAAGATGAATTGCCCGTCTTGGGTGAAATGGGACCCGCGGTGCCCAAAGTACACGAAAATCAATGGAACACTGGAGTTGGTCTGTGCCACGAAAAAGCAAATGCCAGTGTCATTGATTTTTCCGTGTGAATGATGTTCCATCGACCAACCTTCAGGTTCTCTTAATTACAACCAAATTAAATGGGGGATAAAAAGCCATAGAGGAATTCTGCAGGTTCAGAGAAATGTCCATGATAATGCTCAAACAAAACTCTTGAATTTTTTTTCTACAGTTACTTCTGAGAAATTTCATAAAGCAACTTCCTAGCTGGAGTTTACTGAGGTCTGAGAGCTTCAGGGCACAAAAGAGTTAAAATTCTCCCTTGTTGTAAAATTAGTTTGTCTCTGAATAACTTTACCCAGCTCTGATTAGTCCCACAAAAAGCTTTTTGTCATCTTGGTGGTTTTTAGGATGCCTCAGACAAGGGTCAAAGCTGGAAAGAAGTCATTTTTGTTCTGCACAGATATATGAGATAAGTTATTAAAATTAATTTATGAAAAGAATTCCTATTCCTGGACGATTTTTAACAGAGTAAGTGTTCCCAGAAGTCACTTGTATTAATTCATTTAGAAATCTGTTTGTAGCTTTGCCAGGTCTCCAAAAAAAGAGGGAACACCACGTTTCAGAAAACCACTCTGTGTAACCAAAGCAGAGAAGGACAATACATGAATCTAAATACACTCATTTCTGCATACCGTCGTGGTTCGTTTCAAATCAATATTGGGGATATTTTATGTGCAGGAACAATAGTCACATGCAGCATATTGGAGTCATAAAAATTTTAAAACTTCTGTGTGTCACAGTGATTTAGAAAAAAGTTCAAACCTTTGGACTAAGGACACACAATTCTGTTCCTAAAAATATTTGTAAATTCATCCATATAATCACAGCTGTTTTCTAAACTTTCTCCAAAATTGTGGGGGGGCATATAACAAGCTCTGATACAAATACAAAACATATTTCTCAAAAACAACAATGAAAATTTGATCTGACATGCTAAAGCAAGTTTAACATTTTTTCCCTCTTTTTCTTAGGCAAACAAGCTCAAACTTTTATACTAAATGAAGCAGATAGGAAGATTAAATCCTGACTGGTTATTCACTACTTAATTCACTCTTTAACTTACTAAAAAAATAAAGATACAAATTGTTTGCCTAAATGTTCAACACTCAAGCTCAAATAACCAGTATGTCTTTTTTTTTTTTTTTTTGCTAGTTAAGAGCTACGATCCTTTTTTGAACCAGAAAGATATTTTAATTTTATAATGCAATTTTCTAAGTTGAACAAATAAGCATTCCTTTGAGTTGTTAAAAGAAATAAATAAAAATCCCTTACTTCTCCTAGCTAATAAGTGACCTGAAAAGCAACTCTAGGGCTGTACAAAGAACTCAGCAGTTTGAGCATGTGAGTTAAAAACTAGCTCATGACATCTTTGCTGACACCAATTAGGGAATTATTCTTTCTTCTTGTTTTTCTCTGGGGAAGTAAAAGGTCAGCTACACAACAGCTGCAATAGAAATAGTTGGAATTTCATTGTTGTGCTCCCAGATGGCTCATCGCTTAGACAGAAACAGGTTTTTACAGAGGTATTGGCATGGATTGGTGTTTTTGTTTGTTGTTAGGCAACCAAGGACATTCATTCATGTTCTCTATTCTACATTAATATCTGTGACCTTTTGCCAACCTTTCTGAAGGTCACAGGCTTTTGTCTCTTACTTTTTTAACAGTTTCCACCACATACCTTTACATTAGGTTTTTTTGCATCATTTTTATATGTATATGTAGATAGATTTTACACATTTCACAACTCTCATCCATGCAAAAATAAGTGTTTATAATTTTTACTTGCTTCCATTGTAGGATGTTCAAAATCTAGATATAATAAAAGATAAAATAATAGCTTTTAGGACTAAATTTCAGTTTTCTAAAGTATAACAAAACAAAAAGTGCTCTCTTTGAGTTATTTGTAGGTAAAAGAGTTGTACTACAGTTTACTTTCTTATTAAGTTGTTACTTATTATTGTAAGAAGTTGGGTGATTTGATCAGATACATAAATGTATCAAATGATCATCAGCATATGTGAGCATCTCCATATTAACACCTGTTTTAGAAGTTGAGTGTTCAGGTGGTTAATGAAACAATACCAACTCTAAAAGACAGCAGTAGCAACAAGTTGTTTTTACCTAAGATGATGTGTAGTAGGGTTTCCAAACTATTTGGAGATCATTGTTTAAGACAGTTGATTTTTTTTTTCCAGTAGTAGTATTATCTCCAAGTTATACCTAACAGTCTTGCCAACCAAAATCCAACAGATTGGAAAATTTCTTGATTTCAGCTGGTAGCATCTGAGTCAATCCATCCAGCCTTGCATTCACAGTTCAAGGCCGAAAATTATATTTTGCACCCCTTAGAAGGTGTTGAGCCTTGTGTAAATAACAGCCTAACTGAGTATTATGGCTGCCCATGTCCCTTCATGATCATACAGTAACCGCGATGGCTGTTTCAAGTAGAAAAGCTGCTAAATATAAAGGCTTAGAATAAAAAGTGGGTGTATTTAATTCTGACAATGAATGCATATATAACCTTCTTAAGCCGACACCCATATATCAATGCTGTATGACTCAGTGGGTGGTACAATGTGGGAGAACAGTGACACTGATACCAGTCAAAAGAGTTGTTGCAGGGAGAAGAAAAGGGTTGGGAGGGTGTCATCCTGACAATGAGAACTGCTCCAAAGCAGTTTCAGTCGTTTGGAAGATCCCCTTTCTTGTCACTCTCCTCTGCAAATCGCAGCATAGCTAACTGTGCCGTGACAGACATCTTATCTGCTGAGTAACTGTTTCGTTTCAGCACTGTGATGACTAATGGCACCAAAAGGCAAGAACGAAAAAGCTGACTAAAAGCTGCCGTTTCCATGAAATGTCTTCACAAGCATCACAAAAACACTGATAATAATCTAAATCACTTTATTAATTTAAGTTAGGTAGAGACACTAAACATTGGAACCACATTTGCTCGACAATGGAGCATTTTTCTTTTTTTTTTAGAATATTACAAAAAGAGGCTTATGTTATGCTGTCAAACAAAATAAAAAGGCAAAAATTAAGAGGTAGAGGATTTAGGCTCATCACTGTGACTGAGGGAATGATGCCTGTTGGAATGTATTGTATTTAACATTGAAAACAAACAAAAAAATATATATAAAGCATATAAAATAGTCATACATCAAATGTGGTGGGAACACTCATTTGGGCGAAGGTTAACAACATTTAAACATACATTTCACTTTAACTGGTCAGAAGAATGTCAGAGACGATTCTATTTTTTTTTTCTTTTTTGGTGGATGTGGGGGAATAAAAAATAAAAAATAAAAAATTTTTACAGTTCCCTCAACCACTCAGTGTCAGGACAGTAACTTCAACTGGAGTTAGTTTTTTAGCAATATTGTTCAAAAATATAAACTTACAATATGAACAACACCTTAAAATTGACACAAATGGAAAAAAAAAAAAAAAT
>CAEFZX010000098.1:0-22911 GCA_903066825.1 Alfaro cultratus | reverse complement strand
GGTTATCTTTAAAAACCATTATGAGTTTAGGGAACAAAAAAAGAGAGATAAGGTGTTTTGCACTCCAAGCAGCTTCCATTTACCTTCCCCTCCCTCTTTCATGTTGTCATAGAAAGAAATCGGTGGGGTTTTATTACTATCTCCCATCTCTCCTCTCCTTCCTGTTCTTTATGATGGCCTGCCAAGAGATTTGCTGAGCCAATGTGCAGTAATAGACATGGCTCTGCACAGCATGAGGGACTGCACTGCCCAGTGGGCAACAGTTTCAAAGGAGCATGTAGTGTGAAGCAGTTGTGTCTCCCCACAGCAATGAACTCTTGCTTTTAATGATGTGCTCTTCTGACTTCAGAGAGGGCTTCTCACAGCTGTTATTTGCAAAGCTGAACATCAAATCGGCTACACAAACATGAATGGGCACTTCGTTTACCTCTTCCCCTCTCCGGCTTGATGCAGCTAACTTTTTAATGGGAGGACAATGGAAGGTACAGTCATATAACCACAAATTTTATTGTGTGATTGGGTTTTGAACTGGTGTAGAAGCTACCTGTCAGCCGTTCTGGGAATGCTAATAGCAGGGCTAATTTTCATTTAGCTCTTTACCACTTTTTCTAACTTTGAAATAGGGATGGACAATAAATCAGAACATCATTCTGTTTGAAAGCAAACACGTTATAAAGAATGCATCTCTGAGCTTTTATAATCTTGTTTCCTGGCCCCGTAAAGCAGAAAGAGGAAAACAGCAGTGATATTTTTAAGTGCAAGGCTAATATTGGGTTAACCTCCCTATTACTTGAGTGTGTTTTTCACACCTACGAGCAGTTGTTGCTATTTACAATCTTTTCTTCTGAACCTGATAGAAACGCTGTTGCTGAGCACTGTGACCATGGGATAATCTTCAGATGACACTGATGCTGAATGCTTTTGTATCTCTGGGAGAGTTTAATTGGATTTAAAAGAGCCTTAAAGAGTGGTTCAGTAAAGCAGGATCTTGTGCCTCTATAATTCTAACTGCATATTGTTCTTTGACCTTGTAGCTTGGAAACTGTGATGGTGTGCCTTTCTAGAAAGATGTTTTGATGGGAAGAGACTGGAACAAAATGTAATCCCATACAATTGTGGCATTGTGTGCCAACGTAAATTCACCTTGGAAGTATTTCTCATCCTTTTAGCGCACCAGGAGAAATGATAAAACATTAATGGATAAAATAATGTAGTGTTAGCCCATTAGAAGCTCTCAATGGGAAGAATTAGGACAAAGACATGATGCATATTCATAAAGCACGGCAGGCATCCAGGACCGCTAATCTAATAATTGTTAATGCATCAATTCTTTTTTCCCCTTTCTGCTTCTAGTGGCACAATCAGCTTTATGTGCCTCATCAATTTTTACTCTCACCACATTTCCATTTGAACTGGAGCAGTCATCATTCTTGGATTTGCAGTAATGTACTTCAGCGGGAGAGAGCTTTTAACTCATGTATGGCACTCTCTGCCTGCCAATACTGATTTGGCACATAATCATAAGAGAAGTCAGATTGCCTAACATGATTATTTGCCAATATTTTCATATGTTGGATCAGGGTTGTTCCCATGCTTTCTTCACAACTTTTGGATATTGGAAGAAAAGTCTGGATTTCAATCTGCTGACTGGTTGTGATCTTGTGATTGTTATACGTATTAAATTTTTTTTTTCATGGCTATTTTAGGTAAAAGCCCAAGGAGTTGCAGATTATGCGACTCATATTTGACTTTCTCCTGGCAATCTGAACGTCTCTTTTTTTAAAGGTCTTTTTATTAAAACAACCTTTTTGTTTTATTAAGCGTAATATTGTGTGTGACCTTAGAAAGTTAAATAACATTTTCATTCCTTTAAAGGCGGCTTTATTTTTTTCAAATCGTTTCACCAAAAAAAAAAATCCAGTTTGTGCCGTTTCCATCTGTTTGTTTATTTTCACCAAACCGTCAAATTTGCATTTTCTTTTTTTTTTTTTTTTTTTTTTTTGTTTTTTTTTTTTTTCTTTCTTTCTCTTCTATAAAATTTTAAAAGTTTGCTCAGAATTTGCAGGACAATTGGACGGAAACATACATGTGATCCAAGCGTAGCTCCAGCATGTTTGCTCAGCTGGCTTAACCTCTGTATGCATTGTACAATGGCTGCTGGAAAAGACAAGTGTTTTGTTGTTGACTTACCTTCCAGAAAACACTTGCTGCGTTCTTGTTAGTTATCCAGGAGGCTCCATTTTTGCTTTTCAAATACGTATGTAGGCTTGTATAATTGTACATCTGTTTGCAGCTATTTTTACATGTAAAAATAGCCCAAACTTTTTATTACCGCGGACCTGTCAAGACTTAGCAATTTTGCTGCGGCCCGGTGGTGGTGGTGATGGGGGGGTGTCAGATAAGGCTTCTGGATGTTGGTGTTCCCGCTAAAGCCTTTTATTTTATTTTATTTATTTAATTTTTTGCCCCGATTTTCCCTTTAGGACAATCTTACAACGTCCTGCAGTGTGTTACGTGGTGGTGTGTTGAATATGCCCGATCTAAAATCGGGCATATTCAACATTGTCTTGGCTGGGAGCGAATATGCAACCTGTTGAATGTGACAGGTAACCAATCAGAAAGCGTAAGAACGAAGGGGAATCCCAAACAGTTGACATGGCAACTGAGAGTCTGGTGGACATCGGAGGTGATATGTGGAAATGTTAAAAATGTTAACTACTAAAAAAATAACTCTCCTCCAAATCATAGTGCAGCAAATAGAGCGGCTGCTCCCGCCGTCTTTTATCAAACACATTTTCTTTTTGTTGCGTCTTTAATCGGTTAAAATGAGTCCACAAACTATCACTACTGCTTCTACATCGTCATCCAGGTTTGATTATTAGAAATTCACGTTTGGTATGTTGGGGGTTTTACTGGATTTTCTTCAGGAATCGGGATGTTCGTGAATGGAATCGGTTCTTGTGTTGCTCCTGCCATGTAGCTGGACACACGAACTGATCGAACCTGTTGGACTTTTATCGGCTCTGTGGTCACAGAGGTTTGGAAAATCTGCCGACAATCCTTAAATCATTCCGTGAGAACCAGACCTAAAACTCACAAGCTCTACTCCTCTCATCTCGTCTCGACCACTGCCCTAATTCTCTCTGACTCTGGTCGCTATGGTAACGTTTACATATCCCTTCAAAATAAGATACAGATGTGCCACAAAAATGAACATATTACTTTCGTGAAAATTTTAACTCACGATAACGACTAATGGAGCCCTGAGCTCGTTTCTCTGCAACGAGACGGTTCCGTCTGGCAGACGACACCTGAAGTGTTGCTTATTCACAGGGTGTTTGTTGGTCTCTACATGGTGAAGCAGTTTGAAGCTTCATTGCCTCATTAACAGCCGGTCACCATATCATGCAGAGCAGCTTGGACTGTGTGAATCACCTACCGGGATGAATCCATTCTCCTGTCTCTTCTTTTGGCCTTTTCCCCTTTGCAAAGAAACTTTCTAAAGACATCTGATCTGTTTCTGACTCATTTTGCTGCTTGTGGCTCAATGTTGGCGCGCAAGACGCAACCGAGAGAATCCTGTTAAAGGATTTTCAAAATAAAAGTTCCTCCAGACTCAAATAATACATAAAACGGAAATATTTAATTATTTCTTGCGCGGCCCGGTACCAATTGGTCCACGTACCGGTACCGGTCCGCGGCCCGGGGGTTGGGGACCACTGGTGCAAACATTAGTTGGGGGGCGTGGCCAGCAGAAGCCTATTTGGATTAAAAGTGACATGAGGCTTCAGAGTGGTGCAGTTGGTGGCACTGTTGCTTTGCAGCAAGAAGGTCCTGGGTTTGAAACCTGCTCTGGGGACTTTTTGCATGGAGTTTGCATGTTCTCCCTGTGCATGTGTGCGTTCTCTCCAGGTACTTTGGCTTCCTCCCACAGTCCAAGAACATGATTATCAGATTAATTGATTTCTCTAAATTCTAAATTGTGTGTGCTTGATTGTTTGTCCTGTGTGTCTCTGTGTTGCCCTGCGATGGACATGTCCAGGGTGTACCCCGCCTCTTGCCTATTGACATTTGGAGAGGGGCACCAGCACCCCTTCCATCCCCACTAGGGATAAGCGTGTAAGATGATGGATGGATGGATGGATGGATGGATGACAAGAGGCCCTAAAACAATTCATTCTGAAAGGAACTCAAAAGAGGCACAACTGACTAAACTAATTTCTCATAATCTAAGAATGAATTTGTGCCAAAATTGTAAAGAACATGTTTTGTATAACCCATAGACTTATCTTAACTTGTTCAAGGAAGCATGATGCTCACATTTAAAGGTGCCCAAAGTCAGTCCTGGAGGGCCGGCATCCGGCATGTTTTAGTTCTCTCCCTGGTGGTAGTAAAAGCCTTTTCAGCAAGTCAGTGTTCGTCTTAAACCTTCTAACGAGACATCATTGGATCCAGGTGCGTTAAACCAGGGAGAGACTAAAACATGCAGGATGCTGGCCCTCGAGGACCCACTTTGGGGACCCCTGCGTTAAAGGAACTTAAAAGGGTCTATAGTGTCATGTTCAAAGCTCCAGGCTTCAATAAGGTGAAACCTACCTACAAATTACATTTATATGAGGCCGCTGTTATTTAGGGGGCCATTTTGTTTACATGTCAGGCTTCCTACAGAACAGTCGTTTGAGCCTCCACCCACCTGTGTCCATCCCCCATCCACTGAAGCCTGGCTCCTCATACCTCCATGTGAAGAAACCTTTTCTTCCTTCCCTTCTTTCATCTCATCTCTTTGTTCCTGAGTGGAAGCTCCCACTGCTGGAAGGATGTTATGTTAGGCTGATTTAAATTAGACTCATTTGGAGAACACACTCCTCCGAATTGATGTCTTCCAGCAAACTGGAGCAGATTTGTTATGGTCATTTGCTTTACCCTGCCTTCCTCTCATAACGGCTGTTTAGCACTACCCCTCACAGCTCTGAACTCAGCTGTGAACTCTCACGTTTGTTTGTACCTTCCCTTATATGGAGTGGGCTTGGAGTCATTTAGCAGATCAGAAAGCTGCTTTAAACCACACAGCAAAGTTGGAGGCACATGAACCTGCTTTCCAGGCTCGTCTCCTCGAAGTGGGTTTGTTGCATACATTTCTAAGAAACTCTTGTGCATGGTGATGAGGCTTTACGGATTCCGGTTGTCTTTGTTTATTCCTTTGTGGGACGTGTTTTGTCTGAGAAAGCTTTTCTTTTCACTGCAGCACTAGAAAGCATGTTGGGGCTGAGGGAGCCAGAGAAGCAGAGCAGTGCTGCTATTTCAGATTAATTCAAGAGCAAAATTTACAGTTTTCGCCGTTCTAAGTACCAAGAAAAACATCCAACTGTAGCCATTTATTTTAAGACTTAAAGCCGTACTTATTTAATTGTCCACGTTTCCATTTTTCTCTGCTTTTAAAATATTCAAAACTAAAATTTAGCTTCTAGCTCAACTGAACAGAAGATATTCTCTTGTGAGCCATTATTTCCATAAAATTTGATCATACAAACCAATTTAAAACAAACAGCGTTGTTCATTTTGGGTGTTTCACTCCACAGACGGGTATTGATCATTATCGTCTTCCTTCAGTGGCTCTGAGGGGTGTGAAGGAAAGTTGTTGCAGGAAAATTAAACTGCTGGGTATTTGCTCTGACTGCAGTTAATTATTCCATCACTGCAGCCCCCATTAGCTCTCCATCCACCCACAAAGCAACAGCTAAGGACCACAATAATCACTGAACATTACAGCCCACAGACTAAAGGCTATTTGAAACGAATATGGCTCCAAATCAACATTTCCAACAGGAGAGGTTCCTGAATATTTATGGAAATCCACAGAGGCCTTTCTAATGGAACGTTTTAGAACAAATGTGCTAAAACTTCACATCGTTTCAGTTTTTTATTATCAATATTCACAGCCATGCGTGTCTCCAAAGTGCAACGTTAACCCACATTAAAGGGTCGTTTGCACTGTCAGGTGTATTCAGACGGGTTTGAAATGATATTTGTGGGATATTTTAAAGCAGACCTGCCAACACTGCTGCAGAACTACAGGTACAGAAACTTAGCAAATAAACCAAGCAGTTTCATGGAAGGTGTTTGGATAAAGGGAAATATTTCACCCATGCAAGCCAATAGGAATTAGATTATTTTTTAAATGAAAGAACCTAATATATTTTCCCTCAGAAGTCCACTCATCCCTGTGAAAATAGTTTTAAAAGAATTCTAAGTTTTTGAAGATGACATTTTTCCTGTATGGGAGTTTGGGTTTACAAATCACTAACATCATTAACCTGGTTGCATAAGGTCTGTAAAGCTGTCAGCCGAATTATTGTTTCCTGTGCTAACTCGTACTGCAGTAAATTGAAGTACTGCATCGTTTTAAGCTAGGTTTATAACTGACACATTGAACTGGGCGCATCGCTAAAGCTTTGTAACGTGGTGCGGATATGATCTCAGCATGAGGGCTCAGTTTTAGAGAATACTATACCAACATATGCGTTAAAAGCTACACCACTTGTTTGGTTCAAGCATCCTCAACACAGACCTCTAAAAGTATGACTATTGACCCTTTGCAACTACATCACCTAATAACATAATCGCTATCCTTAAATAATACATTTTTTCCAGTATTGATTGTATTAAGATATATTTTATTTCAACAGTGCTATTTGAATTCCTTTTTCTTTATTTACTTTAATAAAACTTGCTTCTGCAGTTGCTGGGCCCCTTTATTGGGCACACCCACACATCCCAAAGTTGCTCTATTGGAAACAAGTTGATGTAGTGAAATACTTTTCTCTTGGTATGTTTAATTTTTAATAAAGATCTTGTCATATTGTCAAGTTCCCTGTTGATTCCTAGAGGGAAAAAAAGCATTTCCTGTCAAAATTACCCTTCAACTAATCCTGTTAAATCCGTACAGATAATTTAACGTATGATCACACACAGGAGATGGACCCTTCTGTAGTCCTCTTATCAGATGCTATGGGATTATAAATATAAGAAAAAAAATCACAACCTTGAGATCAAATCAGGATTTGGTTTTCCTTTTAAAGCTTGTTACCAGGCAACAACTCAGCAAGGTGTTTGGATGCATTTGTTCAGAATATTAGCACTTCATTTGCTTAAGGAAATCGCTGCATGTCATCAGAAGGGGAGATAATTATTCCCTCCTGCTGAGAGTTGATATTGAATTCAAAGCGAGTGCTAGAGGATTGTTTGGTTTCAGTCTTTTCTGGTCCTCCTCTGCCATCAACACAAAACGTTCAGTTTCAGCAAAATCTTTGCACTCCATTCTGGGAAACAGCTGCATCATCTTTTACTCTTTCCCCAGCAGCCTCAAGCTTACATGTTCATTAACGTGAATGACCCTCTTATCACACGCTGCTGTTAATTGAAGTCTGATGAAAGCAGAAGGCCGAGGTGCCAACGATGTGGAGGAGGCTTGGCCCCTCCAGCACTTCTGTGTCTCACATCCATCCTCAACCAAGTAGGTGCGTAATTCCTCTCCCTCAGCGGACTTCAGAGAGCTCGTTGTGGTAGCGAGAGCCAATTGGACCTGACAACAGGTTTCTAAAACCGCTCTCCACCTCATCGTGGTGCCCTCTCCCTCGGGGCTCGGTGTTTTCTGCTGTAGGGAAACAATTTTGTGTTCACACGGCTGCCTTTCATATTGGGAAAGATGTCCTTGTGTGGAATTACACCAGTCAGCCGAAGTGGGACCAACTAAAGGAAAGCAATACTGAAAGACAGCATGTCATGCCTGCTTTCTGGAGTATTATTCTGGAGTATCTCTTTGTTGTGATGGTTATTTTCTTATGGTGCATTCACACAAGCCCTTTTTAGTCTGCTTTATTCTAACCCTAGTAATTTAGTCCAGAAAGACTTTTTTTTCTAGTAGGTGTAAAGACATAATCAAACTCTGGTCCACCTACAAACCTACGTCTCGGTTTAGTTGAAGTGAACTCTGGTTCAGTTTGAATGCAAATGTGAACACCAAGCGAACCGGAGACCAATCCAAAAGCACTAAGCAAACTGTAGCTCAGGGCATTGTGGGTAAATACAACCAAAACAAACGCTCTAGCTCTAGCGCTAGCGCGAGAAATGACTTTTACTCGTTTACCAAAGGCAAAAGAGAAATCCTGCAACTGCTAAAATCTGATACCATGTTTACATTTCGTAAACAAGGAAGTTGTAATAATGTTTTCTTGGGAGATTTTTGTGTCATTTTCTTCAGTGGTTCTTGGTGCAAAGCAAAGTATTTGGTTTGTTTGACTGTACAGCATGAAAATGAATTGCAGCAGGTGAAAATGACTTGGTTTAATTGACTACCAGACTATCAGTTTTGAAAACAGGCCTTAATCTGAATATCCTGCATATTCCTTCATATCTAGTCCAATTTCAAGACTGAACCATTGTACCATGCTAACTATTGTAAGACTCTGCCTAAGGTGAAGGTATACCTTCCGGATTGCACTGCAATACTCATCTGCCAAAACAGTTTAAAGACCCGTCAAGGTACATATTAGTGTTAGCAGATCATACAGCAAATCATGTTTAGTTGTGTATCCATCCAATCCAATAGGTCTCTGTAGAACGATTAGTTGTTGGCAGAGGTATTGCAACCAAAGAGAATGCAAGACCAGGTGTAGCTTCTATGAGAGAAAAAGCTGAAAAAACATAGGGTTAAAAGTTTAAATAACAGGAAGAACCATTTCTGAAAAACTGAAGGTTTTGTCACCTCGATTTAGCAACATTTTATGATCTTTAATCTTTAAAGCAACCATCTTTGTTGGTGTGGTGTTTCCATGAGATCATCCACCTGCCATTTTGTTGTTTACTTTCTTATAACCAAAGAAACTGAGTTGCTGAAAAACAGTTGAGTATTTTCTCCTCTTTCTTAGGCTGCACTGCAGACATTTAAAGACGACACCCAGGCAACAATAAACTAATGTGTTGCTCACTGTACTTTCTAAAACTAAAAAAGCGGCTTGGAAAAATCACGTATCAAGTGTTGCCTTTATCTATGGCACACCTTTCTGCGAGCCAGCCTTTTATGTAGCTCAGAAACCAGCGGGTTGTCGCAGCCCTTTTCATGCTTTAAAAAATGCCATGAGCAGTGCGTCGTGTTTCTGCACCATCATTCACAGCACAAAGCGCCTCAGATACAGGTGTCCGGGGGAACAATGAGCGCCAGCGTGGCTCTCTGCCTGGAAAATCCAGCTTTATCTCCGGCTTCCTTCACCTCAGCAGCTCGAAAGTAAGAAAAGAAAAAGGTGTGAACTTGGGTGCAACGCAAAGGTATAAAAGAAGATGAGATCTATTTTTCAAACTACTTCTGAATGCTTAAAATACAGCTGGTCGTTTGAGGATTAAATGTTTGCCTGCTTAGGAACTGTTGGAGATAAAAGGATGAAAGGTACATGTCATGATTCTGCAAGCTTCTAATAGGTCAATTCGTAACATTGGAATTAAATGGAGGCACAGCTGTGGATGTATTTTAAGCGAAAATTTTCCTTGTGATGTCATGAAAAAATAAAGGCCCTAAAATGTTTTGAATTCATCAAAAAAATAAAAAGTTGTTCTTAAATTTGTTCACTATGTTACTTTTACATTTTGTTGATGGATATTTAATCTCATGAGGCTTTACTGTCATGCAAAACTTTGCATCACCCACAGAGACCTTCACTGGGTTCTGTGACTGGAGGCGGTTATGACAGCTAGCTTTAGCCAGCTAGCAAGGGTGAAACCAGCTAACTTTTTTATATCCAACAATAAGTTCTAATTTACTGACAGCTGGCTGGACGATGTTCATCACTTTTGTTAACTATTTGTATTATTATTATTATTATTATTATTGTTATTTTACATCTCTGTAATGACACAGATCTTACATGACATTAATGATGGTCTTAAAAAGGTCTTAAAAAGTCTTAGATATGCGTTGGTGAAGCCTCCAGAAACCCTGATATTTTTCATTGTTAGAAGTGTTGGTCAGTTTTTCAGGGGGGGTTTGCAATATAACCAAATTGAATTTACACGAAAAGAAACTTACAAGTACCAGTAATATTTTTGGAAGTATTTGTATTCATTTTTATGTAATATTCCATAAATGTCAGCATCCTAGAAGAAAACATATCCTTATTTTAACTATCTTGAAGTATTTCCCAACCTTGATGCTCAAGTTTTAGATCAGGGGTGTTTAAAGCATGGTGCGAGGGCCATTATGGCCCTTGGAATCATTTTGTGTGGCCCCTATCACAGTTCCTTCAGCCCTCCAGCATATGGAGCTAATGCAGATAAACGTTTTTGCAAGTTTTCCTTTAGGATGAGATTTTAAAGTTTATATCTTAAAAAGTTTGGACACGATTGTTTTAGAGCTGCACTCATCTGTGTTAACTGTTCACACATATTGAGGCTTTGGGTTGCTCTGAAAACTCTGGTATCATCCCAGCCTTATTGCGCAGCCAACATGAATCTGACCTCCTCCATAACTCTTCAGATACCCGCCTTTAGCATGATTGAAATTCTGTCCTGCTCCCTCTCTAAGCCCTCGGTTGTTACGGCGACGGCCTCGACTGATTCTGCTGAGCTTCTCGTTCCTGTCTGGGATTTATCATCTCCCCACCCTGGTTGGTATTTTACTGTTTAATGACCAGCAATTGCTCCCATCATCAGGGTCAGTCACGCAGTGCCTGCACCGAAGCTATCGCAGCTTTGTCTGATGCCTCTGGGATCCGTTTTGGTTGGTTTAATATTCCAGAACTCACTACAGGAACGATTAAGAAACCGAATATCAGAGTCCCTCTTTGTGAGCTGCTGTTGTTTGTGGCCTTCGCTTTGAAGAAGTGGCTCCTGTGAATCAGGACACTGACGCAAGTCAACTTGTTGTCTCACAATAGAAAACAGTTTTTGATGTCTTACTGCTGGAATCATTTTTCTCTCTGGTCAGTTGAAATATACAACAACAAAAAAAGTATTAAGGCCATACTAAAAAAATAAAAAAATAAAATTATGAGAATGAAGTCATATTATGAGAAAAAAAGTAACATAAGAATAAAGTTGAAATAAGATAATAAAGTAATATTTTGAAAAGTATATTTTGAGTATAAAGTTACATTTTGAGAACAGTCAGAAATGATCAGAATAAAGTTGCTATATTGATTTCATTCTTGTAATGCGACTTTAATCTTGTATCATTTTGACTTTATTCTTATTTGACTTTACTTTCGTGATGCCATAACTTTACTTTTTGTAAATTTATGACTTTATCCTTTTACTTAATTTGTAATGTTTTTTATTTTTATTTTAGACTCCACTGTAGAGAACAGGTAAGCTCATCTTAGCTGAGTTTGAAGGCGTCCATTATGGCAATCTTATCTATTTCATAAGTAGGCTGCCGATCTGTCAGCAAAATGGTACCAACCGTAAAGATGCCACATTTTGAGTTTGGACTTTTCTCGCCATATTTGCTATTTTTCCCTCAGTTCTCTCATATTAGATTTATGAGCAGCAGCTCCTTGCTGGTCAACTATATCTACACAGAAGGCAGTTTTGCTTAAAATGAACCTTTATTTCTTATATTAGTTTTAATTGAACAAAACTGTTTTGTTATATTCCCTTAAATTTTCTTTAATCATTTAGAGTAGAGCTTTTATTTTATTAATGCCATTAAAGCTTTAAGAAGAGCTTTAATGGCACTTTTTAAGTAGTGGAACTTTTCCACTACTTATTGATTGCATTTCCAATATGTTGAAGACATTGGATAAAAACGGCACTAAATTCAACCATAAATGCAAAGTGAAACCCTGAACTAGGCCAGTAGGCCAGGGATGTCACACTCCAGATCTGCAACTTTTATGTCTCTGCATTGAATAAAATCATACCACATCCTTTCATACTTAATGCATGTAACTATATATATATATATATATATATATATATATATATATATATATACATACTATCTCTCTCTCGATAGATAGATAGATAGATAGATAGATAGATAGATAGATAGATAGATAGATGTGCATTTATATATAGATCTATATATAAATGATATATACTATATATAGATATATATATACTGTATCTATATATATATATATTGTATAGATAGATAGATAGATGTGCATTTATATATAGATCTATAGATAGATATATAGATTTATCTATAGATCTTTATATCTATAGATAGATAGATAGATTGTAGGGTACATTGATCATATACTTTTATTTGCGATCAAAGACCTCATTATTTGGGTAAATCCCTCTTTTTTCCTGTGTAATTTGAACATTAATGGTGAAAAGGTTCTCATGGACCAGAATTGACTATTTCTTTTTATAAAATATTGCATTCCTGTCTCAGATGCTTTGACTCGATAACTAAGTGGAGTTTCTTGACATTTTTCCTATTAAAATTATCACAAGTATTCATTTATCACATGCTGCAACCGCCACATTTACCAATCCAAGCTGCAATCTTCCAGCAACAATGACTGAAAAAGCGTTAGTTTTTTTTCTGATAAATTGTTGTGCCTCTCCTCAGTTCTCAGCTGTCTCAACTTCAGTCTTTCTGTCTCCTCTAACCTGTTCCATAATAACCCCTTTTCCCACTTTACTTATATTGACATCAGCGTCCAACTGATATGAGCTCATTTTTATCTTTCTGCTTAAAATCCAAATGCAGGATTGTATAAAACAACAATTTGCATAACTTAAAGTACTTCTCAGGAATAATGCTTCGAGATCCATGAGGATCCATACATTACCCATCCTTCCCCTTTTGGCACCACAGTCCAGCATGCATCAGAGGTTCTGATCCAGTTTTGCTCCAGCTGGAGAATTTTTAAGAATTTCCTTAACTTTAACAGCTCCAGTCTCTGAAGCTTTATAGCATCCATTAAAACTGCCGCATCACGCATTAATGTGAGCTCTGATTTCATTTGAAGCCATTTTAAACTGAGCAGAGCTCAACCTTTTTTTTTTTTTTAAATTAAGCACATATTTTTGTTTTCTGGAGTCTGAGAAGATCAATATCCATTTTATCACTCCAGTTTCTGGCACAGAGAGTATGTCCACCAGGCTGTAAAAGCTTCCTGATGAGCTCAACACACCCTCAGGTGGTTTCTCAACTACATTGCGATCAGCTTCTGCTGTTTATGAATGCATTTCCTGCTTAAAAAAACCGCCACGGGGTTTTTGGGTGGAACAAATAGTTTGCCACCTGCTTTTTGCAGAAAATGCACAAGCCGCAGTCTGGCTACCGGCATAAAAAATAAAAAAATGGCATGCTTGTCAATCATTGCCGCAAATTTGATAGAAGATTATCTTTAAAGTGGAACCAACCCCAATTTAAAAGCAGAAACTCCAACACATCTTTAAATATTTCACCAAAGTGGGCGGAGCCAAGAAACACTGAGGCGTGGCTAAACATGGGGATGAGTGAAGGGGTTGTGGTTGGGGACAAAACAAGCACTGTTGGCAATTTAGCAACTTTGTCACATATTTAGCGGTTCTTGGGCGTAATCTAGCTTCAACCTGTCATGACAGCAAATATGGCTGGACGATACATTGTCCCAGTAATTATTGTTGTTTTGAGACCATTTTCAAGTAATTTATAAATACAAGCTTACTCTCTCATAAACCAATAATCTTTAATTTTGTAAAGAGTTAACTCTAGAACTGGAAGATATTTTAAATGAAAAAATATAACACAGAAAAACAATAATTAAAATGGAAATAAACACAAAATAGAAACTTTAAGTAAAACGGTTTTTGACATCTGTGTAAGCAAAATTTCCAGTCAAAATGAATCATCAGGATGAAAATGATTAAGCTCATTTTAATTTATAAAGCAATGAATTGCTTTTTGTGGCATACTGACTCAAGCGACATTTTGAAGTTACTTTTGCTTCACTTTTGGCGACATGTGAAGCACCAGTCTCCCTGCAGTAACTGTCCTGACTTTTGCCTTCACGTCAGTCCTGCAGATTGCTGTTTGATAAAACCAGCCACACAGACAGTTTCTTCTCCCACTCTGGTTCTCTGATGAACACTAAATCTATACCATGCATATCTGGTATAGACCTGGAATCGATCTGGTTCAATTACCTGCTTTTAAAAAAGCTCTTGGAAACTTTGAGAATGCTTTTAACTCCGTGGTTCATGTCAGTCAGTATCAATAAACATTCAAAGCAAAGTCAACAAATGAGTCATGAAAAGCAACAAAACATACACAAGTTGCAGGACCAGCAGAACTAAAGAAAAAAGTGAGACTTTTGCTCCAAAAGTTATGGTGCTAAAAGCCCTGATTAACAGGGAACCCACTCTATGTTTAAATGTACTGCATCATGCAGTGAATGTAGATCAGTGAGAACTGGCAAGTTGCAACTTGGTGGTTGAAACCACCAAGTTAAACACTGTTTGAAGTTCAGTTTTTAAAGACTAGCTGCATTTTCATTCACCGTAAATTAAATTGGAATCACAAATATAAATTTGCTCAATGAAAACACACCGATTTCGAAAAAACACGTTTTTCGGGATGAGGTTGTATCAAAATTAGTGTATTTTTCAAAACTTTAATGGAAAAACTTTTTTTGCATATCACAAGTCATCAACATCTAGATGTAACTGCTGGCGCAAAAGATGAAGAAGACGATGACAGGAAGTGGTAGGAGGATGATGTGTGGTACGTTTTTAGTGTGTTTAGACATCACACTTTTAACACTCCTGCATAGGAGCTGCTTTGATTGTTAGCAGTGGCAATGTGATTTATAATTTGCTTAATTGTTTAGTTAGTTGTGCAGTCATGTGTCAATGATGTCTGGATGGGTGCAACATCGTCATTATGCTGTGTTTCCATATTGCACTGACACTAGAAGTCTGTGGTTTACCATTCGCTCTATGGATTTCTAGGTTTTAGCACGTACAGATTTTGATGAACTCACACAGAGACTCCTGTGTTTCCTTTTATGCAGTCTGTTGTTCGGGTGATTTTTACAAAACATGTCTTACATTTTTGAAGACAAATCGTCAAACTCCACTGAGGAGCCGGATCAGTATCAACAATGATCTGGTGTTTGCAACCGCTATGAAGTCTGTGGCAGGGGGGAGATATTTGTTGAAGCTGTCTTGTCTGGGTAAACCAAAGGTTCCCGTTCTGTATTTTTATCGTCCTGTTTTGAAAATGTGTCGGCACCTGCACAGGAGCTGCTTTGTAGCTGTAGGGTTGCCACCAGCATGACTCCATAAAGGAGGACAACTCAGCGGGAGCAACTGGATAAACAACACGATTCCAGCTGCTGCTTGTGAGCGCAGAGATATAGCGAGGTAACGCCACATCCGCTCACCTGGCTGCTGCAAACTCAGTCAATTATTTTGATTTTGAAGTATTTTTTCAAGACAGTTACTGAAAGTAGTGTATGCCAGCATATAGCTATTGTTTCTGCTAAAAGCAGAATCCCACCTTCATTTTGCCTTCGGTTTCATTTGATGTTTTGTGTGGTGCTGGAAATTTTCACACACAAAAAAAATGCTGGATAGAAGATCACAGTAAAAGATCACAGTAAAAAAAGACATTATACTGCAAAAATAGTTTTCTATTTTAAGACAAAAAAAGGAAGAATTAGGTGAGTCAGCCAAATAATGCTTTTTAAGATGCCTGTCCCACTCAGATGACTTGTGTTTTTCCAGATCTACTTAGAACGGAGCTGATGTGGCTGCATCTTTACTCCAGGCCTGCAGCCGCAGTAAAGCAGTGTTTCCGAAACAAAATAACTCGATCTGCTCAAATACTATGTTTTATGGAAGGTTTAGGAAAAAATGCTGTTTTTATTTAAGGAAACAAAATAAATATGCAGTAAAAAAATTTGTGATTTGTAAATATAAACATGAGTAAACGTAAAATGCACTTGTAAATAATTATTTTGGATTGTCATCATAATTCCAAAAATATTTAATAATTGTATAACAATCTTTAAAAAAACAAACAAAAGAAACATACCATCTGTTCGTAAACAATACAACCCAATCTGAAAACGGAAACCTCATATTACAGAATAGTGAAAAATGTCTATTTTTGAAAAAACAATAGTCAAAACATTTGCAAAATCTTCAGTGATTGTGATGTTAGAGTCCTCTAATTAAAAAAATAAAATAAGAGAGCTCTACCCTTTCACAAGATCATCGTCTTGCAATTCATCTTCTTTTTTCAATATATATAAAAATCCTAACATTTACAAGAACGTCTCAGTAAATCAGACTCTGCATTCCGATGAGGAGCGTGTAAATAATCTTTAAGCAGATATTAACCATTATTTTACTCAACTCCTCATTTCTGTATTAAAGATACATATTTTTATTGTTTTGATATGTTACTCCTGTCTTGAATGTCATGTTTTCAATTAGCTGTAAGCAGAAAATCATCAAAGGGAACAAAGGGTTCAAACATCAGTGCGTAATAAACTCATATAATCCTTCACTGAGTGATAGTCACTGAAATAAGTCATTTTTTAAAATGATACATTTTTAAAAATAATATAATTGATTGAGATTCACCTGTACCACTCGTTACAGGTGTCTCACTCTCAAAGCATAAGAAGCACAATTTTTTTTCCCTACATGCTAATAAAGCAGCAAAATTTCAAATAAGGTTTAATAAAACTACCACCAATCAGTGATCTAGAGCTACAATTCAGTTTGAGTTTGTGTTTTTAGGCATTTTGCATGATTGAAAGACTTTGGTGTGTTGAACATTGTTGTTATGGGACATAAAAATGAAACTAAATGCACTATGCTACCATCTTTCTTTAACTCCTGCCAAAGCTGCACGTGTGAAGTAATAGATTTTATCACTTTGATTCCTGACCTTGCAGTTTGATCACGACACTTTTTCAACAGATTCTTTTACTCTGCATGCATGAACAGCATCTCCTTGCCTCCTCCACTGTTTATCCTCCAGCAAAAGTCTCAAGGCGCTGTTTGAGAATTTATTGTGAAGCTCCATTTTGAGTCAAAGCCAGACTGGGAAAGGGTTTGTTTCTGCCTTCCATCAGTAACTCAGCGTGCACATCAACTGATGTATGAGAATGACATTGACATGCCGCTAAAAGCAGCAAGAGACGCCGGGGTGCCAGAAAGGAAACTCTCCTGGGATATCAGGAAATGATTGTACGCTGCATCTGAACTGAGCAGCGAGAGTCATTCATCTCTCCCAAGTCTTTATTTTAGCCCAACGAGTCGGAGGGACCGGAAGAGGCTGGGATCCTCGTCAGCTTTTAACCCCAGGCACAAATGGCTGGCTCATTTGGCAATGGGAGACAATTAGGGTTGCAGATAGCAGGCGGAGGGAAAAAAAGCGAAGAGAAATCATGTAAGACGAGGACAAAGAGAAGAGGAGGAAGGGTCTGCAGGGAAGTGGAGCGGAGTGATTTAAATGTTGCCTCGGGAAGTACATTAAGGCTGGGTTGACACAAGGACAGGTCGGCAAGCATTAAAGCCAGCCATAAAAAGGTCAAAGCAGTGCAGCTGCAGTGATTACATGCTCAGTGTAATGGGAGATTATTTACCTTACTCTGCTTTCTGGGCTTGGTTTGCCTTAAACGTGTGCAGCTAGACTGGATAAATACACCACCGTCTGCAACACTGCAGAAAAAAGTTTATCAAGTCAATGTTGGTTGTTTTACATCCATCCATTCAACCTCTTCCATCTCTGGACTTCCCCACCCCTTGACGCTCATCTTTGGACCCCCAAGACAATGGTCAAGCGATCACCTACGTATTGGGGAGTAGGTGAATAATTTTCCTTCAAACCTGAGGTGTCACCTCATGACCCTGCAAGGATAAGCTTGTTCAGGTAATGGACGGACAGAAGCAGCAGGATAGCTGTTAGAAGCAGGATAGCTGTAAAGGATTTGCGTAACACTGATAAAGACCAAATTGTGCCTGATTGGTGACTGGGTCAGAGCATCTCCAAAACCGTAGCTCATTCAATGTGTTTCTGGTCTGTGGTGGTCAGACACTTAACTGCTTATTTTATTTGTTCAAACACCTAATATACCTCAATAAGCATGAATTCTGACAGTAGAAATGGTCATAGACATATATTTCTGATAGCTGGTTCGTATCAAGGCTGGTCTGTATTCACACCCGAAGTGAACCGCTCCAGAGTTGAGACCACCTCACGAAGTGGGTTTTGGTCCGTTTGCACATCCTCCCCTGAGCAACATTTTGTTCTGGAGTTACTGAGACCCTGAAAGTTCTCACCAATAATAAGGTCATGGGGTCATACTGTGTGTTGTACCCCAGCTCTTTGTAGATTTAATCCTTGTAGCGCTACATGTGGTTTTCGACTACTTTTCAGATGAATTTTCTCTTGCTTTACTACCTTTTCCTATCTCTTGTTTCTAAAGCTGCCACACCACTTTTACTCTAGCAGAACACTTTCTGATTATATACATTCCCCTTTTATTTTCCCATCACTCACGCTGGACAGAAAAGCCTTCTGTCCGACGCTGGCTTTTTTAGTAGCAAACAACATAAAGACAAGTCTGTGCTGCGAGTTTCTAATGTCAGTAAGAAATGCAGTTTATTCCTGTCTTGATTTAGTTCTGCTGAAGTCTGAGTTGTTCTGCTGTCTGACATGAATAAATATCTTTTCAGTCAGTGTTCAGTAGGTAGGTGGTTTGGCATTTCTTCAAGACATATGTGCTCTGTGTTAAGAGAGGGTTATTTAAAAATAGCTTTCCTTCAATTATATATAGTCATACTGAAAAGTTCATTTATTTCAGTAACTTAATTATCAAAGTAAAACACACTATGTAGATTAATTACACACAAGACTTTTTTGTTTAAATGATAATCTTCCACTTACAGTGAATAAAAAACATTTAAGGTTATGTGACTTTAGATCTTTAATAAGTCCCGCCAGAAGTTCACAATTGTTTTTGTGATTTTTCTTCTTCTTTTTTTTGCAATTAGAATCACAGATTTTCTAGTGATGTAGGAGTATCTACAATACTTGTGCTTATATATGGTGTTAAATGTGATTTTTTGTTGTTGTTACTTGCCTTATGGATCACAAACTACAACTTGACATCAAGTAAGGCTGCGGCAGCTGTGTGTTAGACGTAGGGAATACTGCCACCTGCAGGTGGGAGTTAGCAGTCACTTACAGCAAAAGTTTTTCACCATTTTCTAGAATTTTCAAGATTGTGGTAAAAACTGGCGGGACTGACTAATTACATTAGACAGAAATGTCTAATGAAAAGTATGACTAAAGCATAGGCTGTTTTCAAAAGATTCTTTTAATCTGAAAGATTCTTTGGGGCAACGGACAGCAATCATCATGAATAGCTGAAAAACCTGAGACCTCTATAAACCCTTAGAATTGCCTATTTTAATAGCTCAAGGACTAAACATACTATAATATCCATTAATACACACAGTGCAAACTATCTTAGCACCACCGCATAAGCTATCATCTAAGATCTGATCCCCACTCTTGGTGGTACAACCAAAGAAAAAATAAATGGCGCTCCTGCATTGGCTGCTTTGCAAACACTAGCCAGTAACATAGCAAGCAGAATTGTGCAGAGGTATTTCAGCTCCCCAAACTGCATTTTCTTTTGAATATATTGGATATGATGTATGTAAAAAATCCACAAATAAGGAGTTTTACATTCCACTTTGTTTTAATCTGGTTGTTAATATGGTTTAGAAACATAAATTGGACGATCATGTACTGCAAGCACTAAATTAGCTGACCTTAACTCACAGAATCCGATTTTCCAGATGTTGTTGCTTCAGAAGCATCACCTTGCAGTGGCTCTGCTGGCTTTAGCTAGGAAGAGTACCTACCAGCATACCTAAATGTAATGTTGGAGAATTTTCCCAACAAAGCATAAACTGCAGCCATTTATTAAATCACATTTTTGTGAAACTGGAGTGGTTATGCTTCAACCTGTTCTTGTTCGGATGAGTCGTTAGCTTGACTCTCCAAACAAAACTTCTTTTTCCAAACTAATGCTATTACTGTTGTATAAAACATAATGAAAGCTGATTATACATCCACTGAAATAAAGCTAGAAAAATTTCAAGCATCTCTGTTTTGTTATCCATAAGCATCTTTAGACCTCCAGAAATGGCTCTTGCTAGAAAAATAAACCAGTGACTCAATTCTGTAGCATTTACTTCTTGACTCATTAACACTTTCTACCTGCTAGCTTAGCTCTGCCATTTTTGTTTTTTTTGTGGTACCACGCTCTCTACTTTTCTCACTTTTCATCACCTATAGAATATCTACAGAGAAGCATGTGAGATTTGTTTTCATCACTCTGTTTTCCACATTTAAGTGCTTGGGTTTTGCATTTGTGTGTTTCATATATATTGCTAGTTGGCACTCAGAGGAGAATGAGCATTACCTTTTAAAGCCAGAGTTATTTTAAAGGCCGTGTTTTAACAGTTTGATGATCTGTATAAACCGCTGTGCTTATTACTCAGAGAAGTAAAGGTTTAATTAAACTCCTGCAGGTTGGAGTTGACTGTGTACTGAAGCGAGGGTGTAAAGGTAAATGGGGGGTAAAAGTGAGTGTTTAGCGGCTGAAAAGATGGAGGCACACATCTGTGTCTGCAGCAGAGTTTTATTTATGAACTCTGTAGAGGAAAACTTCCCAGTTCCAGCAGAAAGTTGGTAGTAATAAATGATTTGAGTTTAATTTAAAAAAAAACCTAAAGCAAATCCCAATAATATGTTGGCTCTTCAGAAATGATCTCCCCACCTCTGTTTCAATATGAGTCCATGTTCAGTATGCAAAGGAGAGACACTGATATTTCATTGATTTTCTTTTTTATTATTATTCTGAAAGTTGCTCAACCTGACATTTATATTTTCTCGAAATTAATGTGGCATCACCGTCTCTGCTCTTTGGTAAAAGGGCAGAGAAGCAAGAGTGCACATGAAGACGGATTGAAAAGTTATGTAAACTGAACAAAAATGATTCCATTTCCATCAGATTTAACCACTATGGCGAAGCATTGCACCACGTGTGCCTGCATGCTGACAGCAGTGACTGAATCAGTTGACTCAGTACAAATAAGTGAGACAGAGTGTGCATATTAAGAGGAAGTTTGGACAAAAATCAAAACACAATCTTGGTCTATTAGGGCTTTATCAATGATCAAAAATGTGAAACTAAACATCATAACGGCTGTTCCAAACTATAACCAATGTTACAGTTAAAGGACATTTTGTTCAATCAGGTAAAAACAACGTTGCTTCTTTTTTTTCTTTTTTTTCCCCCAGCAATTGCATCTAAATTCCTCTTAGTTGTAGTTGAAACTAAAGGAGAAAATAAAAAAAACAAGGTTTAAATTGAATCTTAATTGAAGCTGTTTGCATGCAGGCTAACATTAGCACTGAGGTACAGCAGCTCCTGCGAGATGGAGCCTATAAAACACTTTAAAACTTCCACAAGCAATTCATTTAAAAGTTTGATTGTAAGGATTGGGCTTTTCTGTGTATTTATTTAGGTTTCTGTGTTCTGTTGAGTCTCTGTGTTGTCCCGTCTGCCTCTTGATTGTTTTCACCTGTTTCTTGTTTCCCCTGATTGTCTCCCTGTGGGTTTAATCCCACCTGTGTTCCCTCCTCCTGGTGGGATCCTCGTCTCATGTCTGCCATCAGCCATCAGTTGTCATATGAGTTACCAGATGATACCAGATTCAGAGCTTTTGCCACTGCTCATCTGTGCTGCCTGGATCACAACTCAGCCACCAGGATCCTCCGCTTCATCCTCACCACCTGCAACTACCACTTCATGACATTGTAGTGTACAATTTAATTTAATTTAATTTATTATGTAATCGGGAAAAAGTTTCTAGAATAATAGCTGAACTATTCACTTGTTGCTCCTGTTTACATTGCAGATTACATTGGATCCTACAGTATAGCTAACTGGTGCAAGAAGGTTTAATCCTTTTAAAATGGATATTTTATACACACTACAGATTTGTTTAGAAAAGAGAAATAACTGACCAAGTTAAAACAATGTATAATTTTTTAATATAAGAACATTAGCACAGGAGGACAGCTAATTGCTCAGTTTTTAGAATTTGCATATATAAGGACTGAAAAATAAAATATAGCTCAAACCACCTCACCACTAGTGGCTCATAGCCAACTGCCAGAAAATGTTAGCTTTTTGCAATTTTAATGGGCTATTGCTTTGAAATTCCTTTTACACCTATTGTAAACGAAAAGCAATAAAAAAAGAAATAAAAAAATATATATACAAACTTAAAACTAAATGTCCAATTGTTCCTTTTGGAGCTAGTCAATACAGGAAGCTAAGCAAACAGCTTAACACTAACAGGCTAATCTGGAATTATTTTTTTGTTTTTTACTTCATCTCAACCATTTAGCCAGGTAATTGAATTTTTATTATTTTTATTGCTAAGGACGTTTCTTTCATTTTGCTAATAAGGCTCCAGGATAAGTTTCCCTGGCAATTGCCAGTGTTGGTGAAATGGCCAAGCCCTTGAAAGGAAAAACACAATAACAACCAACTAATGAGGTATATGTAGAATGTATCGTCTGCTGATCAATTAACAAACTCTCAGTTCTGACTTTGACCACAGAATGCCCCAGGAACTAATTGCTCTGTGTTCCTCACCATAAATTTTCACTAAATATATAAAATTCTTTATTGCTCAGAGAATGGGAGATAAAAAGACTTAAGACATAAGAAACTTTATTGTCATTCACATCACATGTGGTACATGGGGTTGAACGAAATTGGGTACCCAAGGTCCCCGGTTAAACCCCACAACAGCAAATGGATACGATAAAATAAAGTGCAGTAAGATAGAAAGTAATACTATAGTATTACTGTA
>CAEFZX010000097.1:0-16250 GCA_903066825.1 Alfaro cultratus | reverse complement strand
CCCCCCCCCCCGCCCGCCCCCCCCACCAACCCTCCTTCCCCCCCCGCCTCACTGCCGTTCCAGGTGGCGTTCAGGTGGCGTTCAGGTGACCTTCAGGTGGCGTTCAGGTGACGTTCAGGTGGCGTTCAGGTGGCGATCAGGTGGCGTTCAGGTGGCGTTCAGGTGGCGATCAGGTGGCGTTCAGGTGACGTCCAGGTGGCGTTCAGGTGACCTTCAGGTGGCGTTCAGGTGGCGTTCAGGTGACGTTCAGGTGGTGTTCAGGTGGCGTTCAGGTGGCGATCAGGTGACGTCCAGGTGACGTTCAGGTTGCGTTCAGGTGACATGCAGGTGGCGTTCAGGTGACGTTCAGGTGGCGTTCAGGTGACATTCAGGTGTCGTTCAGGTGACGTTCAGGTGGCATTCAGGTCACATTCAGGTGACGTTCAGGTGGCGTTCAGGTGACGTTCAGGTGACGTTCAGGTGGCGTTCAGGTGGCGATCAGGTGACTTTAGGTGGCGTTCAGGTGGCGTTCAGGTGGCGTTCAGGTGGCGTTCAGGTGACGTCCAGGTGGCGTTCAGGTGACATTCAGGTGGCGTTCAGGTGGCGTTCAGGTGGCGATCAGGTGGCGTTCAGGTGGCGTTCAGGTGGCGTTCAGGTGACCTTCAGGTGGCGTTCAGGTGACATTCAGGTGGCGTTCAGGTTACATTCAGGTGACGTTCAGGTGGCGTTCAGGTGACGTTCAGGTGGCTTTCAGGTGGCGTTCAGTTTACATTCAGGTGACGTTCAGGTGTTCATAAAGCTCTCCAGGGGTTCTAAACTTCTCCCAAACATTAGTTTTTATTTCTTTTCTCCACGGTTTGTTTCGGGGCGTCATGGTGGCTCCCAGTGTTTCCAGTTGTCCTGCATCGGTGCAGGACAGTGGTCCAGTTCAGGCTACTCGTGTTTAAATAGAAACGGCTCCGTATTTATTCTGCGGCGCAGTGGAGGAGGCTAATGTAAACCAGCTAGAGCAGGGAGCTGAGCGTACCTGGCCCGGCCGGCTGTTTCCACTCAGTTGCTGCCTGTTTATTTGGGTTTTCCTGCGCGGCGGCGGCGGCGGAGCTTCAGGTGGAGAAACGTCCGAGCTGGAGAGGCGCTCTGAACGCAGCTGAGTTTCATCATCCTCAGGGTGAAACGGGTCGGGTCAGGAAAATGTTCTGGATGTTTCCTCCGGTCCAAACCTCAGCCCCGCCCTGAAAGCAAACAGCAGAAACCCAAAACCACCAAGACCAAATTAACACCGCAACACCGAACCGAGCTCAGGACACACAGAGTCAGAGCATAGCCGGGCCGGGCAGAACCACAGACCGGGTCCAATAAATCACTAAGAAATCCTGGAAGGAGGAAGAGCAACACAGAGGAAAACTGATGAAAACAAGCAGAACCAGAGAGACGAGAAGGAAAACAAACAGAAAACCCAAAATTATCTCCGGCTAATGGTACACAGAACCAACAGAATCAGACCGTTCAGAACCACGAGAAACCCAAACCACTGTGAAACCAAAGTGACTCAGTCTGTGTCAGTCCTTGGGTTCAGCGTGACAGATGATTCTCCCTGAGCAGAACCAGTCCAAACGGTTCAGCTGGACCTGCTGCTGGTTCCTGCTTCCTGCTGCTCCGGACTCACAGAACCTCCAGAACCGGGTCAGGAGGTCTGACTGCAGCGTTCAGGTGGGGTCGTGCCAATCAAAGACCCCCACTCAGCTCCAGGCAGCTGGAAGTCATTACCCCCGTGCCCTCTCCATCAGCAGCTGGATCCTGCCACATCAGATCCAACCACTTATGCAGACCCGGACCGAACCGGACCGGGTCTGCATAGGTGGTTGGATGGATGGTTGGATGGGAGGATGGATGGATGGATGGATGGATGGATAGATGGATGGATAGATGGATGGATGGATGGATGGATGGATGGATGGATGGATGGTGGATGGATGGATGGATGGATGGATGGATGGATGGATGGATGGATGGATGGATGGATGGAGGGTTGGATGGATGGCTCTTTGGTTCATTTGGTCGTGTCCTCAGCAGCTGGTTGATGATGTCATCAGGAAGTGGGCGGAGCCTCCCGGTGGTTCCTATCAGACCAGAGTCGGTCCAGAACCAGCAGGCCTGGCGCTGACTCTGCGTCTCTGTGGTTCTGCTGGACTTTCCCTAGAGGCTCAGTTTAGGCTGCAACATGCAGCGTTTTTACGCGGCAACAGAAGTTGCGTTGCTGTTGTCTTTGGCAACTTCTACTTCCTGTTGCTCACAGCCAATCAAAACGTTTTGTATAACCTCGATGAAATCATGACTAATTCACTTTTTCCTTTATTCATGACATTTCAAACGTGAGCGCTCAATTATAATGTAACTATATATTTTATTTTATAAATATTCCATTTCCTTTGGAATATTTCTGGTATATTTTGAGCCACTGATTCTCTACAGATATTAATAAAGTTACCCAGTTACATAAACATCTTAATGCATATTAATACTCAGATTCAGCTCAGTCATAAACTGTCAACCATCTTTGTTGAATCCAAGTAACCAACCAATTGAAAGAAGCCTTAAGACTCCGCCCTCCTCATTTGCATAATGAGGCAGCAATGTGTAAGAAAAGGTAAAAAAGGAGGTGAGGCAACACAAAGAGAACAAATATAAGGAAAAGACAAAACAAAATCTGCACATTTCTTAATAAAATGTAAGGAAACCAAAAACAAAATATATAAATTTTATTTTTAATTATGTCAGCTTTGGTCCTCCATAGAAAGCTCCCCAGTCGTTTTGTTTTGCAGTCGGTTGGTCAGAGTCACAAGCTGCAAAAAGCAGAAGTTTGTCCAAACAGAAGCAGTCGGGCGTCTGGGTGTTGAGGTCAATAAACGTCTCTGAACTGCGACACAAACAGAAACTCTCACGACGCGACGAGGAAAAAACAGATTTCAAAACAAGTTGGATGAACGTTTTAATACGTCTGAGTGAGTTTGAGGTTTAATATCCCGTAGAGTCGTGAACTTCTCTGCATTCATCTTCATGGTTGTTGCATAAGCGTCGCCCCGACGACGCCGACCTTCTGCCGCCATGTTTTACTGTTTTTATTTAGAAATGACGTTTTTTCTGACTAATTTGACATTTTTATCAAGTTATGTCTTTAAAAACAGCAACATGAATCCAACATTGATGAAAGAAGACATCAAATTATGTATTTCAGTCAGAAATGTATATATTTTTTTCTTTTAGCAAAAGTATGTTATTTAAAAGTTCTGCTTTTTTTGCAAAATAATATAGTTTGTTCATGACATCACTTTTGCATTTCACTTTTATACAAACTTATATTTAAAATAAAACGAATCTGTGTTATTTGTTTTGAATAAACAGTAAAAATTTGTGTTTTTATGTAATACTCTGTTATTTTTCCATTGGTTTTGGGGTTTTAGGCTGAAAAACATTGAAAACTGTAAAAAAAAACTGTAATTAGTTTAAAAGTAATTAGTCCATATAATAATAAATCAATTATATAACATTTTTTTTCTAATTTGAGTCAATCATGGTTGATTGTAGCTCCATAAAACATTTAGGAAAGAAGTTTGACTCATAAATACTTTAAATGTTACACAATAGTCCAGATTTATTTAAAAATGGTGGCCTGGCCCTTTAACTTACGACTCACAACAACTTGAGTCACATGTTCTTATCCTGCTGATACTGAACTCAATAAAACTGACAAGACGTAACAAGCTTTTTGTTTTTATTTGGGGGTTTTTACTGATGAAATTGTAAAAAAGCTGCAGATGAAATATTTATGGCACTTTCTGCCATTTTGTAACTTTTCCACTTTACATGCAGTCATGCAGTTTCTCCCTCTGCAGAAAAATTTATAAAACAGTCATGGATCCTCAGGCAGCTAATTTCTGATTAACGATCTGATTTTTATGAATATCAGCACAAAGTTCAAGTTTCTAGGTGATGGATTTTATTTTCTGACATTTTAACCTCCCAGAAGTCAAAATCTTTCTGATTTTATACAGAATTGTAACCAAACTGACAGTTTATTTGTTTATAACACTAGAAAATAAGTCAAAACATCAAACAGGAATACAGTTATTAATCTAATTTACAGACATTTAATACAACTCAAAAGGGAACAGTCAATGCACTCAGGTTATCTAAATTAAATGTTTTATATTTTGATGATTTGAAACATTTAAATGCAGTAAAAAAGCAGAAATAGTTTTTCTGAGCTGCAGGATTATAAAGCTGAGCAACATGCAAAAACAGAGACATATTCATAACAACGTGATAATTGTTGTTTCCATGCCATGAGCTGCTGCAGGGCAAGAAATAAACGCTTCATAAAGAAACCAAAAGAAAAACAAATCAAATTTGTCTCTTATTATTATACAACAATGTTATTAAAGCTCTTTAACTGGCTGTTTCATAAAAATATACAAGCTCAAAATTAAAGCTGAGCCCAAACTGTAAAGTTGTGGGTTGGAAAACAAACAGAGAGTCGATGGTGGAGCAGTTGCTCTGACACCCCATGCGGCGCAAAAACAGGCCGGCTGAGTTTTCTGTGAATCACAGCGACGGCGGCGGCGGCGGCGACAAACAGAGAGCAGGATGGAAACAGCTGCAGGCCCAAGAGGGTCGGCCTGCCGCCATGTTTACGTCTCTGACAGGAAGATGGCGGCTGCTTCTTCAAGAAATGCTTTGTTTTCAGGTGCAGGAGGTGATGAGGATGATGAGGGTGATGAGGATGAGGAGGGTGATGATGGTGATGAGGATGATGAAGGTGAGGAGGATGATGAGGAGGGTGAGGAGGGTGATGATGGTGATGAGGATGATGAAGGTGAGGAGGATGATGAGGGTGATGAGGATGTTGAGGGTGATGATGGTGATGAGGATGATGAAGGTGAGGAGGATGATGAGGGTGATGAGGATGATGAGGGTGATGAGGATGTGATGAGGATGATGAGGGTGATGAGGGTGATGAGGGTGATGAGGATGCGTCAAATACAAAACATGTTCATTTGCACAAAATCATTCCTATATAATGAGATTTTAGTTGTTTTAGATTCTCTGTCACTTTAAATCCAACTCAACGTTTACACTCGTTCATGAAAACAGCTGCAATCACATGAGCAGCAATACGACTGTACAGCTTTGAAAAGCAGAAGTGGAGCCTCCTGTACAAACAGCAAGTGGTTTCTGGATGATAATCAATCAAGTTTATTTGGATAGCACATTCCAGCAGAAAGTTACATAACAAAAACACAAAATTATAAAGAAAACTCCACACAGTCAACAACTGGACAAACATTACATTTTATCACCAGAACACATCGAATATGTTGGTCAAATTCAAATTTAATATTATTTCATTGATCCCAAAGGAAAACTAGTAATGTTTCATTTACTAAGACTCAAAATCAATTCTATACACATGGCTTGATTTAAAAACCAGCTGACCAAACATGCTGGAGCTCAGTTTTTTTTTTTGTTACTAATATCTATCTTTTTTCTTTCTGTAATCAGTCTTCTGTGTGAACGGTTTACTGAAGACAAAGCACATTGTTTATGGAATAGAAATGGACGCCACCGTTCACTTCAGATCAGCCTCACTGCAGAATGAATCTGTGATCTCACCACATTAGCTGAGCTGCTTTTGCCATTGCAGCCTCCTGCTCTGCATTCACCCCAGTAAAAGGCTTTTAGTGCAGATATTACACATAAACCCCTTTTATTAGATATTAGTGAATTAGAGGAGTTGGGGATTTCCTTGTAAATAAATTTAGGAGGAAAACTGACTAGAAATTAAAAATGTGTGAGAGGTTTTTACAAGGGCTGAGTTCATGATGCAAGAGTTCATAAATAAGTTTTAAAAGACGGGAAAAATCTCCAGTTGTTTATCTCTCTGTGGTTTAGTGGTGCAGTGTGTCACCAACCCGGCGGGTCGGGGAAAAGCTTTCCACCGCTTCTGCCTGGACTGTGGGGAATCCCTGACTCCGTCCCAAAACTGGAGCTAAACATGTTTACTGAGCACAAAATCTGCTCACCTGTTTTCATGTGGAAAGAGTGAATAATAACACGATGGGTCCAGTTTGACCCAGTCTCTGGTTCCTCGGGTTTAAACGTGTGAATGAGGTTCCGGGTCGCCTCTGAGGGGTTCTGTGTTCAGGTCAGGCGGCGGATCTGGAAAAATCTGCAGGATATTTTCAGAAATGCATCAAAACAAACAGAAAAACGAGGCAGAAATATGAGGAACTGACAGCAGACTGAGAAAAACAGGCAGATTATGAAACCCTGAGGAGAATGATTACTGACTGAAGACAGGAAATTTAAAGCTACAGTTCAGATTTTTACATTCACTCATCATGGACATGAATGTAAGGATTTAATTTTACATGTAAAGTTACAGTCAAAATTAGCAATAATTATTAACCTGTCAGGTTTCATTTTTCAAAGTTGCCTTGTTATTTGTTTTTAAATGTCACATTTTAAAACTGACTATTAGCTAAATATTTAGCTCCAAACTAAACATTTAGTTAACATGTAATTTGTCTTACTGATAACCAGAAGTGGCCTATCAAAATAAAAGCTGGGTATTGTGAACCGTTTTAAAGCCAAACTAAATATTTAGTTAAGGATGAAATAATGAAAACAAAACGACAAATGAAGCTAAATGGTCAAAGTATCGCAACACAGAAACCTGGGACCTTTTTGCTGCAACGCAGCAATGCTACCAACAATGCTACCAACAATGCTACCAACAATGCTACCAACAATGCTAACATGCAGCCAGTGTTTTTGGAAAGTCATTGACGTCGTTAATCAGTAATTCCTTATAATAATTCATGTGCAATAAAATGAGATTTAAGCTGATGGATAAGCTGAAAAGAGGCTGTTTGAGGTCTCAAACACTTTGGCTGTTCCTGAACAACATTACCACAGCCGTAATAAAACACGATGCCGACTTCTTGAAACGGAGCCAGGTTGGTCGACCGCAGACAGAAACTAAGTGGAGCATCAGCTCAACCTCAAGATACACACAGACAATTGCCCAGTCAAATCACGGCCTCTCTATTGTCTTCACCCCACAGTTTGTTCATAACCTCCAAACCTGCTGATTGTACTAAGGGGTTTTTCCCGACAGTAGGGAACACAGTTTATGTTGCGGGTCGGAGGACAATGGATGGGAACCCGAGGCTAACGTAGCATTTCCACAATGAGACTGTATAGCTCACCACAGTGAAACTGTGTCTGTTCTGCCAGGTTAATTTAAGCCACAGAGACGTTCAGAGAGGCTTGTTGAAATAAAGTTTACCATGTGAGGTTTTATATTGCATACATGGTTTTACTGTAAGTAAAGCCTGAGTTTGGTTTTGTTGGACCTTCAGAGGATCAAAGAAGTTCTTAAAAAGACGTTTTCATGAGGATAAAGTTGTTTCTCATGAGGCATCGTCATGTTTAGATGAAGTTTGAAGGCCCATTTAAGGCAAAAGTGTTCATGTTATTGCCTTTTCATTTCCTTCCTCATCTTTACACCTTCCTACCTCATCTGTGACGACAAACTGTCTGGTCTGATCAGAGTGTGACCACAACATGACCACAGGCACGGACAAAAATAGCCCACATGGCTCCACCCTCGGACAAATATAGTTTAGAGAACCCACAGGAAAAAAGGCAGGGAGGACGAGGTCGGTTCCTCAATCTGCTGCAACTCTGCAGACAGACGGAAAGAAAGAAAGAACTTTCTGGGAAACCAGATGAAAAATCAGCTGCAGTCAAGACTTTGTCTTTACAGCAGGACTTCTGGGAATGAGGATCTACATTTCCACCACAAATGCACACAAACATTTGATAATAACAAAAAGACACTAATTTGCACTTGTGTTGTCTATTAAATAAGATGTTTTTGTTTATAAAAACAAAAACATCATCATCCAGCCTCTTCCTGTTGTCTTCTTTGTCGTCTCCAGCAGTAGCAACATCCAGTTGTTGATCACTGACTCCTGTGAGTTTTGCGATTTACAATAATTTTGATACAGTTGAAAAATCACCTCATCCTACCACAAAAACAGTTTTTAAAATTGCCATGTTTCCATTAAGCAAATTTATTTTTATAACTCCAATTTGTGCACTTATATGGTCAATGAAAACACAGCTTCAGTCAGTGTCACATTTATTCATCCAGCAACACAAGTTAAATACAAACAACAGTAAATAAAAATAAATTTGTCAAGAGGGATTTAAAATATCCAGAGTTTGACTCAGGATCTGTCACCTCTAGATTTAAGTTTAGATCTCAGGTTTTACAACAATAGTTTAAAACTGAACCTCACATTTCTACATAAATCACTAATAATAGGTAAGACGACCTAAACAGTCTGGTAAACTGGTCAAGAATGTCTCCAACATTTTGTATTTTTTGTATTGATGAGCAGAAACCAAAGTAAAGTAGGGAACGTAACCAGAGTACTGACCTGATGAGGTGATGATGAACCAACTCCTGAATGCGCAGGAGGACAAATGAAGGAAATGTTTTGAACTGAACACTGCAGAGATCTGTGCTAAATACAAACCAAGCAACACAAACCAGCCTGCCTGGAGAAACCCAGAGGGTAAAACTGTCCCCATCGTTTAACCTGAGCAAAGTCATTTAAAGGGAACTTTTTATAAGGAAATGTAATATAAATAATTCTATTCCTGCTCTTATTTTGAAGTTGGTATTTACTCAGCAGTTCCACTTCCTGTATTTACATTTTCCAGCCATTATGCAGCAAATATAAACAGATTATTTTGTGTCCTGAATGCATCACTTGACAGTAAACAGTTTAAAATCTACTGGTGTCTTTTGTATTTTCTGACCAAAGTCTCACTGCGGCTAATTAAGCTAAATTAGCAAAATTCAATAGCTATAAATCTAAAAGCACAGGTGAAAGGTCAGATCCAAAGAATCACTTCCTGAACCTGAACAGGTAGGTGTGTAATAACAAATTTAATCCTAATGACTGATATATTATGTTGCTAGGTAGCATTAGCACTAGCTTCTGCTAAATAGCACAGCTAACGTCTTAGCTAGTGGTCACTATCACTGAAAAGTCATCCAGCACTTTCTTAAAAATCTTCAATGTGACCAAATTATAAACTGAAACCACAAATAATTTTACTTTAATTTTATATGAAATTCTAATAAAATACACTGAAGTTTATGGTTTTAAGATATTAAATGTGAAATGATTTCAAGGACTTCTTGTTCTTTTATTTCTCTTCTTTTTCCAAAAGTTTCAGTGTTTTTATACCATATGACAGTAAAAAACCACAGAAACTGCATGTATTTCTGCAGAGATCTGCATCATTCCTGCAGAACTCTCCGGTTCAGTCGACCCGGTTCAGACGACCCGGTTCAGACGACCCGGTTCAGTCGACCCGTTCAGTCGACCCGGTTCAGTCGACCCGGTTCAGACGACCCGGGTCAGAATTACAGGTCTGAGATCTGCTGCATGAGGAGCTTCCTGCTCCCTCACAAACCTTTTCAGACATTCCTCTTCTAATTAAGCCAGAGTAGAACATGAGTGTGTTGGACGGTAAAAACGTTAAACATCACCCGCGTGTGAAGCTCCACGTTTCACCTAATGACTGACTCATTGCAGGCTGCAATCACTGCACCCCATAACTGAGCTCTGCTTGGGTCGGCTCGCGTTTCAGACGAGAAATTAGGTTTTCTGTTGACGTTTTAGTCTGAGGTGTAATTTTGGTATTTTTGGGTACAACTGGGGTGGAACTGGATTTGGGTTGACATTAACTTGCCACTTAGTCAGATGGGTGACATTGTGCAACTTGTAGAGCAGCAACTGCTGAATCCTGCACTGATTTTAAGAGTTACCTCAACTACAGACACTAAACTGTACAGCAATTAAACAATGTGCCTGATGCTTAAATGGAGCCTCCTGGTGTATTTGTGTTAAAAAAAACTTGTACAAAACTCCAACCTTTAATGTCTTACATAAAGAAACAATATTTCTATTTTTGTTCAATTGGTGATTGTTTGTTAAATTTTCAGCTGCTGATTCTCCTTCACTCTGCACTGTTGTTACATTTTCATTACAAATGTAATGAAATGAAAATTGTCGATAGTCATCTAATGTCGGAAAAACTGAATTTTGCAATTCTGTTGTTTCCATAAAACACAAATCACACATGGATAAGTTTGTTGATGTGATAAGTCGTTGAAAAATCATGATGTGCTTCCATGAAACTCACATCATCGCTCTACTTCACTGAGCAAATTCATTTTCGTAATTCCAATTTGTGCAGTTTTATGGTCAATGAAAACACGGCTATGTCTTAACAAACCAAACCCTTTAAAACACCAGTTCCCCTCCCATCCTGTGGGGGCGCTGCACCAATAACTACTGCAGGCAACGACACAAACTCTAAACAAACTGCTGATTTCAGTGGAGGATTTTCTTTTGTCTTTGGCTAAAGACCAGGAGCCATTTTTCCTGCTAGTGCTAGGCTAGCATGTTTGTTTTGGTTTTATTTACCCAGAATGCCCTGCGTTGTAGTCCACTTCCTGCTTTTGGAGCGGATCCTGTTCAAATATGGATTCCAGAGTTCACTTCATCCGAACCCAGACCTCTTCAGTTTGGTTGAAGAGTCCGTCCAGAACTCTGGTTCTAGAGTTTGATTATCATTCATGCCTCAAAAACAAACTGGACCTTCTAGACAAATGGACTGGAGTCGGATTAAAGTGGATTAAACTGGGCTGATGTGAACGCACTCTTAACTCCTTTCTGCATTTATGCATTTTTTCAGTCATTCTTTAATCTTTGTATTCCTTCATTCATTCATTGTTATTTTGATTAATTCATTCAATCATTTATGTGTTTATTCACCTTTACATGCATAAATTAGTAAATTTAAAAATGAATTATTATTTTTTTCTACTTCAGTTTCTTGTGTCCGTGCGGCACTGTACAGTTTGTCTCATCCAGTAAACCGGACCGGTCCAGACTGCAACAAACAGTTAGAAACCTCTAACAACTCTGCAGACCCCACACATTCTGGACACATTTCCCCTCCAGGCGCCACCACAGAGTCAGTTTCCTCTCCATGCTGTGTCTCTGACGAACACCTTACAGTCTGAGTCGTCAGCTGAGAGACCAAATTAGAATCCCACATAAAGTTCGTTAATGTGTAACTGTTGGTTCTGTTTATGAAGCAGAACCACATCACTGAGAGCCGAACCTTCAACTCCAGAGAGGATATTGCGAAGCCTCGATATGCGGAAAGCAGAAGCTGGAGTCGCTTTAGGATATGAAGATGATGATGAAGTCTGGAGAAGTTTAAACACTGACAGTCCACCAACACGTCCTGACTGTAGATTTAATAAATCGGGTTTCCAGCAGTTTACATTTATAACTGGAAGCTTTTTGTTTGGACCTGAGGTCAGACTGGGAGCTGAACCAGGCGCTAAATGTTCCGTATAACTGTTTGTTGTGTTTTACAGAAGGTTAGAAAAGAGCCCTGTGGTATTTTTAATGTTGTGGAAATGTTTAAATCTTATCAAGTCATTAAAAGTGTTTTTATCTGTTATCACTAAAAACTCTTTCCATTGTCAAATCTCTTTATTGTTCCTTGTTAGAGGCGATAAAACCGGCGAGGAGTTTCTGCGGCTGCTGGTTTTCAGACGTGTTTCACCAATTAGAAAACCAGATTTATTATTAGTTTTACTACATTTTAGTCATAAAAAAGGTTGTTCAGTCCTTATAGAGACTCCAGACATTTTTCTGATTCCTAACAAATTGTGGCTGAATTTCCATCATGTTTTCAGTGTTTGACTGAGATATGAAGTCGACCAGATGAAACCGCAGAACAGGGAGAGAACGATCAGTTCTGTCCTGCTTGCATCATAGGACAACTTTTAATTGTGCAATTGACTGTTTATGTAATAAGTTGTATATTTGGTTTGCTTTATTAGTCATCTTTGCCTCTTTAAGGAAGCTGTAACTTGTGACTCTGAAACAGTTTATTACTGTTTAAACTTCACACTTAGCAAACATTTTCTGAAGGATTTCAGATAAGATGAGGTTTAATCACATCTACCTTCATCAGACTATTTGTTCAGATTAAGTCAACGCAGCTTTGTCTAATAAAGATCTACTATAATGAACATTTCTCTCAGGTTTGGAGTTTTCATTTCAAATAAACTCAGAGGTTATTAAAAATGGACATATAGGTCAGGAAAGCTGCTAAAACACAAAATCTTTCTTAGGACACTTGAAATAAGACAAACTAACGTAAAAGTAACTTTTCAACAAGATATGGAGTTTATTTTAGTCAATAATTCATTAATATTGATCATAATGTTCTGGCTCTATTGACAGATTAATTCACTTGTAAAATGTCTTGTTAGAAGTAAAATGATCTTCCAATGGAACCAGAACTTTTTCATCAATAATTCATCATTTACTCAAAACAAACTTCTGCAACTTGCTGAAAAGTTACTTTTCAGTTAGTTTTGTCTTAATTTAAGTGTCTAGAAACTAAACCAGAAACACTTTTGTGTTTTTACAGTATTTCTTCACACTCAATACTGTGGATTCTTTGAGTCTAAAATAGCATTAAAATTACATTTATGCTATAAATTCAGCTTTGATGCTCAGAAAACTGGATATTTGGATCAGAAAGGAGAAACATGAAGATCCTTCATTAAGCTGAACATCAACCACTTCCTTATGAAACAACGTTTATCAGAGGAGCTGAGTGGATCTTTGTCATCAATGTTTCCAGTTCTGGTCATAATTTTAACCAAGAAAAATATCTTGTGATTTTTTTAGCTCATAGATTTCAAACCCGTTTCATCAACTCCAGCCACTTTTCCACCATGTTTAGACATTTATCGACGTTTTAATGTGGATTCCTTTACACTTTTCACTTTTAGGACACATTTTCAACTTTTCTTCAAGAAAATATTGGCTAAAGGAGCCACATCAGGTCTGTGATGCCATTTCAACAGGATCATTGCTGTGGGGAGGAAACCTCCTGTCCTCATTCCTCAGATGCCTCCGGCGTTTCTCTTCCCCGCAGAGTTTGAGCGTCTCAGCAGGCAGCTGGAGGGAAGACCTGCTGTTTACCAAGCTTTTCACCCGAAGCTGGGAAGTTAAATCACCTTTATTACCTTCATAATGCTTGGATTCAACAGTGACTCCAATAAAACAATCCAACATCTCTATTGTGACGGTGTAAAGTTGGAGTGGGGCTTTAATTGTTTCATTTATATTATAATATTATTTTTACTGTTTTCTCTACTGTTTCTAACTGGGTGATGAAATGTAATTAATTGGAGTTTGGTATTAATTCAGCCGACTCAAACACCTGGAGCCAATCAGAAAGCAGAGATGCCGTCCGTATCGCCCCGTTAGGAACACACCAACCCAACCAATGGCTTCTGGAAACAAAATTTGGCGTATCATTTCTTCCTGTAAACACATCAGTTTGGATAAAGAGAAACTATAAATGTGACTTTTCAGGTCTTTAAACAAAAGGTCCAATATGTCCTTCCAACCCACATTGTCCCAACATCCGTTGTGAGTCAATTGGGAGAAAACAGAAATTCCTTTACATTCACTTTAAAAAATATGCAAAAATTAATTCTATTTGTTAGGTTCTCTGAAAAATGTCAAAGTCCCAAATATTTGCCTTAAAGAAACATTTTTGTCCATTTGCAGTCAGTGTGACCTTTAACTGTCTGGCTCTGCTGATCTGATGCAGAAATTCCCCAACTGAGGAAAATAAATATATTCTTGCTTCACGATTTAAGATCCATGAAACCCAACGAGCCGCCGTGTTGAGCTTCTCTCTCCCCTAAAGTTCAAAAGGTTTGTTCAAAAGTTTAACGGGAAAACATTATGCAATGTTTCCATTTTACGAGCCCAAACAATAAAAAAAACCCCAGCTGGTTTCTGTCAATAAATCAATGTTTATTGGTGACTGGAAAATGAGCTGTTTCAAAATCCTCTGGAATGCAGCGTCACAAACCGGCAGCCACGCCCCGTCACCTAGCAACCCTGGCAGAATTCCACCCGTCACCTAGCAACCCTGGCAGAATTCCACCCGTCACCTAGCAACCCCGGCAGAATTCCACCCGTCACCTAGCAACCCCGGCAGAATTCCACCCGTCACCTAGCAACTCAACTGGAGCTCATTTGGATTTAAAGTGACAAGAGGCCCTAAAACTCCTCATTGTGAACTGAGCCACTAAAATCTCGTCTAAGAATAATTTTCTAATGAACATGTTTTCATGTTTTTATGTTTTTCAGCTGTTAAATGAAGCAAAATATGTCACCTTCAACACAAAAAGCTCATTTTTAAAAAGATGAAACTTGACATACAGTAAAGACAGTCATGCCGTCCCCCTGTGAGGACGCTGATGTTTCCAGGAAGTGACAAACCTCCACCAACGCCAGTCCAGGAAGCTCATGTCTGTCCAGTCACAGCAGAGGCTATAAATACTGCCAGCATGTTGTGACGCCTTGTTTGTGACCCGCATGTTGCATGAAAAAGTCCCATCAGGAAATGATAAAAACTGAGTAATAAACAGTTTTATTTTTCTGTTTTTAAAAACATGTTTGACTTTAAGCTGTTATTGGTTTCACTGGTTACTTTATATTCGGTTTGTAACATGAAAACAATGTCCTTTGATCTGCACCAACAGAAATAACTTTTTCTGGCTGTTTTTCTCTGACTCTGGTTTGGTTTTGGAGCCTCAGGTCAGAGTCTGGTGATATTTAGGTGTCCAGCTGATTAACTGTATTGTTGCCAGTGAGAACCAGCAGCTTGTTGATCTGGACGGTTCTCAGCCATGAGGCTCAAACTGCTTCGTATTCATTCCTCTCCTCCACGACCACAAATGATCCAAACTCTGTTTATCAAATATTTAAAGATGCAGAATTCAGCCAGAAAAGCTCCAAACTGTGGTGAGTTTCATCATCCTGTCAGGTGAAACAATAACAGGAACGTTTACAGCAGCTGCTGCTGTTTTGATGAGCTGAGGGAAGGAAATGTGCTGACTAGACTTGCTGTGCTGAAGTCTAGTCAGCTGAAGCATTAATCTACAAACTGACAGGTTGGTTATGAACCATTTATTGTATTTGGTAGGAAATAAAAAGAAGGCATCTGAAACTGGAATTACAAACGTAGCAGAATGTTTAGCATAGCATCGTATATTATAGCCTAGCATATAATATACTACAGTATGCTCTATGATAGCATAGCATACTGCAGTATAGTATTGCATAACAGCACAGTTTAGCATAGTAGAGTATGTAATAACATAGCATTGTATATTACAGCATAGAATAGCATAGCATACATTAGCATAGCATAGCATTGTATAGTATACAATAGCTTAGTATTGTATAGTATAGCATTGTGTAGCATATCATAATATTCAGTACAAAAGTCAATACAAAAGTTCCTGAAAGTAATTTTTGTATGTTTAGAAAAAGTTAAAAACATTTAAATTTTTATAATCAATTAATTAAAATTAATACTTCAAAGTTCCAGCCCTGGTTAAAATAACCCACAAATTAATCTATAGTTTGTTTCACTTAGTGATTAAGTAACAGATGAATAATATTCTCACTTATTACTTATATCTACATAAGCTTTATGTTTGGGCCTGGTTGGCCCTCAATTTCTTGAAACTTAACGAAGATAAGACAGAGGTAGTGATTTTTGGTAGATCCACTAGGATTTTATTTGAAACATGATGGAACTTGACTAAATGTCATGTTTTTATTGTTGTTTTTATTGTTTTTACTGTTGATTCTATGTTGCATCATGTTTTGTTTTTCTTTTTCTTTTTCTTTTTTGATATGATGTAAAGCACTTTGAAATGCCTTGCTGCTGAAATGTGCTATACAAATAAAATTTGATTGATTGATTGATTGATCCACTATGGTTCTACCTAATCTTTGCTCTCTTGCCCAATATGTTAAACCAGTTGTTAAATTTAGGGGTCAAGATGGATGCTGGTCTAAAGCTGGAAGCTCATATTAGAGCTGTCGTAAAATCCAGTTTCTTCCACTTAAGGCAGCTAGCCAAAGTGAAGCCTTTTCTTTCTGGACAGCATTTTGAAACAGTGATCCAGGCCTTTGTGACCACGCGGCTGGATTACTGTAACTCACTTTATTTTGGAGTCAGTGATCTATATATTTCCCAGCTCCAGAGGGTACAAAATG
>CAEFZX010000094.1:0-42897 GCA_903066825.1 Alfaro cultratus | reverse complement strand
GGAGACACATTGTTGATGTTACCATTATAAAATAACTTACAATTAAGTATTGGCAAAGATCAATGTCATTTTCACAGCGTTGTTGTTAGCAGCTGCTGAAAGTAACTAAAAAGTTACTTTTAATGTAACTTAGTTACTTTCCAAATAAAGTAGTCAGTAATCTAACTAAGTTACTTTTTCAAGGAGTAATCAGTAATCTGATTAAAGTTACTTTTTCAAAGTAACTATGCCATCACTGGTAATGAGACATATAAAATATGAATGTTCAGCTTGTAACTGTATTATTTAGTACAATGTGCAGCCATCTAGCCTTTTTCAGTTGTACATGCATCCATTACACCTTTCTCAATGTTTTTCAAAATAATTTCAAAAACATTTGTCTTTATTTGTTTGTAAATGTATTGCATATGAGCTTTTTGGAGGTTGCTTGGTATTAAATATTTCTGTTTGGACAGATAGGAACAATGAATTTCAACAACCTGCTGTTTTGTGGACATTTTTTGCATTAGTAACTTCAAGTTTTTTTTTAAGTTATTCAAATGAACTGAAATAATCTCCATCACATGCATAAGCAGGCATTAGACAGCTAACCTCTCATAATGGTAGGCAGACAAAGAATAAACCCGAGGGACGAGTTAAAACTCAAATGTTTCCCAGAGGAGCTGAAATGAACTGAACATTAATTTTGCCAGTTTTACCAGAAATATGGCTTAAAATGAAAAGTTCACTGTAGGTTAGTGTTTTCATAGTTTTCTGTTATGTTGCCTTTGGGCAACGGTTGAGCTACACTATGAAAAGGCAGGTATCATAAGGCAACACAGGACAAACAACCATTCACACACACTCACACCTAAGTACAGGTGATCATGTAACCTAACAACTGTGTTTTTGGACTGTGGGAAGAAGCTGGAGAACCCATAGAAAACACATGCCTGCACAGGAAGAAAATGCATACCCCCTAGAGAAAGTCCCTTGTTCAGGATTTGAACCCAGGACCTTCTTGACCGAAGGCAGCAGTGCTACTTAAATGTGGTGTGCACAGTTTTTCACATGACTATATTCGGCCAGTTCAATAGACTTTCACCACGCTTGATTCAACACCTGATTTGGGTTTTACATTCAGAAATGCTAAACATCTTGGAGGGTTGTCAGAACATCATGCTGACAGGAAGAGATGAAAAACAGTGAGGAAATTGCATGTTTTCCCAAAATTGAGCATGCTTATTTCTAATATGTCATCTTGTTTCTCCCACTTCTTTGCCTGCTTTTTCCCTGCAATGGGGCAAAACTGACAAATATAAGCCTTTGGATTCTTCATGTCAGTCTGGATAGATGAGCGTTCCCTGTAAAGATCCTTTTGCCACTTCACTAGATGAAAGCATTTACTTTGGATGGACACATTTTTATTTGTACTTAGCTATTTCTATGTCTTTTGTCTGCTTGTTTCCTGTCTTCTCTATGTGCATTTAAGTACTGAAGGAAGTTTATTGATAGTCAGATTGAAAATGCTTCCTCTATAAGAGTTCTTGCTAAATAAAATAAACACACTTTTGACATGAAAAGTTTAAGAAATGTTTAATAATCCAGACATAATATTTTGTGACAAATAACTGTTATAATATTAGTTTTATTTCAAATGAAAACCATAACTTGTTAATCTAGTGAATACAATGAATACAAAATTAGTCTTTTTTTTTTTTTTTTTCTTACTGGGACTATCTGTTTTCAACAAAAAAGTCTTCTTTTTAGTTCTTCCAGTCACATTCCTCACAAGATCAGGTCAAATTTCAGTGAAGTTGATTTTCTTTAGAAAGACTCAGCTCAAAGCTCTGCTGGCAGATACCTCATGTACTTTCTTAAAATTAGAAAATGACCTTCAATTCGCATTTATTTATTTAAAACGTTGTCTCTTCTCATCTGCTATAAAGTAGCTGATGATACCACAAAGTGGGTTGTATATGTGAAACAAACAGACCGTCCCAGTAAAATTAAGAAATATTTTGTTGTTTGATTTGAACAACAGCAATGATGCACTAACTTAAAAGTCAGATTAATCTTTGCTGAATAGTTTTTTTTTTTTTGTACAAAGGCAATCTAAATATGATTGGCACATTCATGACATGTGACACAACTTAAGAAACATTATAGAAATAAGTATTTTACATAAATGTCCTCTACAATGTAGAGGTAGATTTATACATGACTAATCACTAGAAATAAAAAATGGTTTCAAAGTGAATAAGAATCAGTAAAACCACTTTGACTGTGTTGTGTTTGTCACCACCCTGAAAGCAGTAATGCAGTATGCTTGATAAAAACCAAGTGTTTGAGTTGCTGGTTAATATTTACCTGCTGTGTTGATACTGTGAACTGATGGCATTCCTGAAATTTTGCAGCTCAATAAGCCCAGATCATGAGAACAAGCTCAGCCCTCGTCATACAGTACTTGATGTTTTGTATTTGTTGATCTAAGAATCATTTCTGCAGATGATTCTTAGAAATGTATCACTGAGTGCAGCGTTATTATCTCATTTATTATAGCAAAGAGGCTCAGGAACAGCATTCCTCTCTTGAATGTAATATTGAGGAACGCATGAAAATGTATACCTTAACGGTGGATGTATTATTTATTGGTCACATTACAATTTTTCTTGTTTTAATCTTTGAAGTTGGGGACTACTAAAATGATCAAAAAATATTCATAGTTATATTTCAGTTCTATGACAGCAAATTTCTGATAGCTATTTTCCATCAATGTTAGGATGGATTGCAGACCTATTTTTAAAAGAAAAAAGTAGCCGTTTTCAGTCGATTTTAAAAAAGAATCTGATTAATTAGACATCATATTCAGTGTGTGCATGTGCAGAGAGCTTTTATGTTTTAAGTTATTTTATTATTTTAAAAATATGAGTTTGATTTGAATGAAATTTTCTTGTGAATGTAAAATATTTTTGTGTTTCAATTGTTTCTCATTATGTTTTTTCTTCCTTTATTGTCATTGTTATTCTTTGCTGTTTACATAATTTAAAACGTGTTCCATCTTAACTATTAAAGACATCAACTTAAAACATAAATTATGGAGCTCTATATATTATTGCAATTTGAAAGATGAAAGCAATTTTCGCATGTTAAATTTTTAGGTGTTCACAGGCTTCTGTCTTGGAAACAGTCTGCATCTCATCAGTCAGAGTACATCAGCGTCCAGCATTTGTGTGACGTTCACTGGCCTGCAGCCATTACTTTTGCTCAACAAAAATGTCATGTGACATGACAGGCAACAAAGCCCACTTTGCAGCACAGAGCAAATAAGAGAGTGGTGTGCTTGTTGGGAAAAAAAGGCTGGACATAGATGTAGAACCAAAATGAACCTGATATAAATTTTATGTTTAAAAGAATAAAAAATAAACTCAGAGAGAAAGTTTCCCTGGAGGTGCAAATTGATCAGAGTGGAGTTATACAAAAAAGTTCTTTGTGAAATGGAATGGAAAGGTTCATTTTATGTTCTGTTATACCGGTCACCGCCCTCACAGTGGTAGAGTGCCAGTTACTGTACTTTATCTGAACTGGCAGGAAGCAGACACAGAGGCTGCTTTCCTTTGCAGTGGCATGTGTTTCTCACCTGATCCCTCCTGGCTCTGTCCAGACAACACAGACTTGTTATTTGCACTGCTCTGGATAATTCAATTGCATATATTGCTTGCCAATGGCAAGGATTTATTTTTTTTTTGTCCACAATTAAATTGGACTGGTCAGAAAAAGAAAAACAGAAAAAAAACTAATTGACCTTTAAAATGTGAACTCCACTTCAAGGCTTTGTGTCTTCAGGGGGAAAAAAATTAGCTATTTTAAACTCAAATGAAAAAAAAAAAAAAAAAATGTTTGTAATGGTTCAATAATCTTGAAAGCTCTGTGTGTTTTTCAAACCTGTTGGGAAAAGGAAACTGTGATTCATGCCTGTATTATGCCTGTCTCTTTGTTTGTGGATGATTTCCTCTCTTTGGTTAATCCTGTTGTTGCACGGTGGAGAAAGGTTTCCGTGAAGAAGTACTGACCCTCCTCTATTGATGATGTTTTGGACATTTATAAAGTTAAGCTTTGATACATGTCAAGTGAGAAAATTGGCATTTTTAGATAAACAATAAAGATATGAAAAGTATTTTGTTCTGTACAGCTATTTTCAAAGACATTATTGCAAAATACACCCATGCCATTTTATCAGCTGTTAGAACCAACTGTTCATACTTTAATTTAATCATAGTGGACTGATCTGACTCTTTATTCCTTATTAGGCCATGACTCAGTTTCCTGCTTACAGATTGTCCAAACTGCTGGTCATCGAGATGCAATTTTCATGCATTTTCTGCTTCAATTTAAATTAAATGTATGAAACAATGCCATGGTGAAGTTCTGATATGTCAGCTGCATTAACTAAGTTATGCTTTGGGTGGATTTTAAGTTTGCTTTTCTCCACCAGAAGTCAAAATGTTTTTGCTCAAGTTAATCATAGTAATCATTAATTATAGTGAGGCAATGGAGTGAATGTTAATCAATGAATATCAACGATGAATGTGTTTGTTTGAATAAAAGCTGGTTTGATCAATTTAAATGGACAGCCAAATGAGAGACACCGCAAAAAGCTGTTCCTCTTGTGAAAAAAGATGCACAATAATTCCATGTCTTGCTACGGGAAAAATGTAAATGTTTAAAACAGTAAAATCTCATATTTTTAAAGAATTATTATGTTATTTGTAAGGGGTTTACATGTCCATTTGATACAGGTTTGCGCTTTAATTTTAGCGAAAATGAATGTGCTTAAGGTAAATGTAGTGAGGTTTAAACAAATACAAGCGCCTAAAATGAGTCATATACTGTTTCCTATCATGGTAAATTACTTTTATTGACATTGGAATTTTAGATTTTTTGGCAGAACTTTATCAACATTTTGTATCAGTTTACAAAATATTCCTATGAATTAAACAAAGAAAAACAGAAAAAAAACTAGTTAAAAGGATAAATAATCAGCCTTTTATTTACTTTCTACAGTCAGTCCACATCCCTGTCTGCTGTTTAGACCACAGTATGAGCTTCATGAACCTCTTAGCGACAAACATGCATAAGAAAAATATCAAAAACCAGACACAAAAAATTGTAAGGCAAAAAAGAAGTGGCTAGCTCAAGGACAGTCTTTAATTTAAAAATGGGAATGTTGGAGTCTTATTTCTGTAGATAGGAAAGCCATAATAGAGCCCCATTTTATAAATCATAATTTGAAACAGTAGTGTCTGTTGCTACATTTATTCTGCATTAATTGAAATATGAACAGATAAAATATATTATTATTATTATTAGTAGTAGTAGTGTCAGTTACATTAAGTGAGTTCTGATGAGAAGCAATCTGAACCTAAACTATGTTTTAATTAAAAAATATCACAGTTTGTATAATTATTTTTTTTAAAGCTCAGCTCTTTCACAACAATTTTAACAACAAAAAAATCAGTGAAAATTACTAAATGACTAAACCAAAATAAGTTTTCAGAATTTTTTAACCCAATTTCTAAGTTATCTTAAAAATATTCATAATTTAGAGTTCCACCAGAGGATCTCCTGGATGTTCTCTGAAGCTTATCTTTCCCGGATGAAAAGTAATTGTTGTTTATGACTCACGTCATGACGGTGCTGGACTAAATGGGCGGGTTTGGAGTTTGCACCTTATTAACAACCTCCACAAAGCAGCAGCTCGCGCGCACAGAGGAAGGCGCTTGGTGTCCGCGTTTCCATATTTTGCGGGTCAGGACAACAGCCTGCCGGAGTTCCCGTAGGATTAAACGCACGGATCGCAGTAATCCGCCCTGAAACGAGAGCTGGCCGGCGGGAGGAGCTTCAAGACCCGGCAGGTTTGGGGTTGGCTTGGAGATTTCCTCGTGGAGTCTTAGCGTGACGCATGCGCCTTCCCCTCTATTTCTCCATCCCCACGGCACAGAGGGAACTCGAAGCGCTACCTGCTTAAAGGCGCCGCTGGCTGTCATACACAGAAGCTTAGTGATAGAAGTTATTTCCTCATTTCCCCCCTAAAACAGAAAGTTTTAAAAGGAAAACTAACATTGTCTTATTCTAATGAAAGATCTGTTCTATGTGAGATAAATCTAGAAATAATTCTATGGGGAGGGATTAGATCCAATTACGAGGAATAAGAGCGTGTGCTGCTGCTAAAGATGCGGAAACAACAGCAGTTGTCGAAGTCTGGATTTTGATGTATTTGTGAGCGAGGAGCAGCATGTCCAAGTTTAAGAGTAAACATGTTCGAAGTTGGACTCAAAGGACATGAAGTTTTTTTGCGTGGGATGTCCTCCGTGCTATGAATCGACTCATTCTCTTTCCACTCCTCGGAATTTACGGGTTTTCTTTGGAGCCTAACCACCATGTCAAAAGTCATTCAGAAGAAGAACCACTGGATAACGAAAGTGAACGAGTGCGCGGTCATCCGGGACGAGAATGGGGAGCTGAACGTGGAGCTGCACGGTGGAGCGGAGAATGGAGAGTTTGCATACATTGGGCAGATCAGAGAGGATGCTGTGGTTTATCAGGACGGGAAACTGTTTGAGGGAGAACTGCTTCTTGAAGTTGAGGGGCTGTCAGTGTCTGGATTACCTCTTTATGACATCTACACTGTAATCAACTGCTGCAAAGGACCTGTCAGGTTAAAAACTGTTCGTCAAGGTAAGTCCAGACGTAAAAATCACCGGCATGAATCCAGGGGCGCCTACAGAAAGTTTTGATGGGGACCAAATCTTTTGGTGACACATGTAAATCAAAAGCCACCTAGAATTTAGGAAGCATATGTTTCATATATTGTTTATAATCTAGGTCCTATTTAAAACAACAACAACAACAAAGAAACAAAACATAAATAAATCAATCTAGCAGTTTTTATGTAACTTTGGAGAACTCTTCTTCTTCTTCTTCTTCTTCTTCTTCTTCTTCTTCTTCTTCTTCTTCAAATGTCTTCAAGGAGGTAGCTCATGGTAGGTGTTTTTTATTACCATCAAGAAATGGTAATAAAAAACAGCACTAAAAGCTTCCCAGAATGTGGCTTAAAGTTCCCAATTAATGATGAAGCTCAAATTTAAGTTCATAAGGAATTTAAGAAATTTATACAATGGGTTTGAGAAAATCTGGAGAAATTCTGTTGGAGATCTAATAAATTGGCACCATATGGAGGGATTTAAAAGTGCTCTGTGGCAAGCCAATCATTCCTGTGAATCACAAAGTTTCAAGTAACAAAACTGTGACAAAAACTGTAATTTGTTGCACTTCAATTTTGCAACATTCAGCTACTTCTCTATTTCAGCTGAACATTATTACAAGAATGTGCAGAGACATGCACAAGCATAACTCTTTAATCAGAATGGGCTGCTTTATGTTAAGAGCCATGGAGTAGCTATGTAAGACTCACGTTTTCCCACATAACCAATCTGTTTCACTGGTGAGAGTCTAACTGCACTACAGTAATGTCACAGACAGAACAATTTTCTGAAGACATCATCTGTTCTGTCACTTAAACCTCATCAGTCCACTTACAGTTAATTTCATTCAGCAGTCACATTGTTAATGCCAAAGACATTGGAAATGTAAGACGAAAGAAAATACTGATCTACTTTTGGATTCCACCTAAAACAGTCACTTATCTTTATTTGGCTCAGACACAGAGGAAAAATAGTAGCTAAAACTGTTTATTGTCACAAAACATTCCTGGGAATGGCTACAAAGGAAGGTTGCTGTCTTAATGCAAACTGCTGATATTAGCATGCACTTAAGCTTAAGATTTCTGTATTATTTAGTACTCTTGGGGCAAAAATGTATCAAATGAAAAAGTATGAACGAGAAGTCAACCTCCTTACTCCAGATTACATTCACAGAGTTCATTGATGTTTTCTGTGTCAGGTAGGAGTGAGGTAGAAGGTTTTACTTAGTTGCTGTTCTGCTGCCAAGAAGCATAACCATTTGACATATTCCTGTTGAAATAATTTTTGTAGCAATCTGTTCCGTGAATCCCATGACAAATTTCCAGATGTTACTGACACAACATCATCATACATATATGGTTGTAACATCTTGTATTAGTTGCTTTTAGTTTATTTATTCTAGTGTACTCATAAATCCTCATTCTCTTGCTTCATCCTACTTTGTAGCATTGCATCTAAATGAATTGTGTCTCATGCATTCATTGCTCTTCCTGGCCCAGAGGCAGTCATATATAGTAGCTGTGAAATCCTTAGGGAATATGGTTTTTGGTTGCGTTGTTGCAAATAGCACAGCATTATAATTTGCAAAGTATTTATGATGTGAGCGAAGCAGAGAAGTGCTACTACTGCTGCTCCTCCCTCCATGGCAGCCTGGAGTAAATAAGCTTTGACATGAAGCTGCTCTGACAGTCATCCTGCCCTCATTTGTTCAACATTGCCAAAACCACAGTGGGTCATATTTAAAGGGTTACAGCTTAGACCACTTACTTCATTATTAAAGCAATAATTCTGTTGAAGCAATTCACCGCAGTGATTTTTGATTTAAGACAGACCATGGGTATCTAGAAATTTCTCTGCCAGTGGCTGACAGCATGTTACAGAATATGTGTTTTTGTGCCGTTTGTGTCATTTGGACCAAAAGCTTTAATCTTATTTTCTGATGTTGCATGCGTTTTGAAATATCAGTCAGCTTTGGTGACATCTATGAATGTTGCCTTCAATAGATGGCCTGCTCAGAGCTTTGTTTTGCTTGGAACTTTTCACTTTTTGTTTTGTTTTTGCTGCATGATGTGAGGGTCAATTGTTGCCCATCACAGCAAGACACATCTAACTGGGGTTAGTTGTTATTGTGCAGTTCCTGCTTGTGTATTGAGGCAGCTTGACCTATTGCTTCCAGCCTGCTGCATGTGCATCTGTCTGTTAGATGCCCAGAGGGAGAACACAGCCTTAAAGATACTATCCTGTGGTCTATGTGTGCCTTTTTTCACTAGTGAAATGTGCACTGATTGTAAAACACAGCGTGGTAAGGAAGTGTGGGTTTCCACTGCACGGTTTTATAAGCATATAGTTGTTAAAAAGCTGTTAAAAAGTGCTGTTAAAAAGAAAAAAGATTTCTAAATTTTCTTTGTGTGTATTTGGGTCAGTTGCATCACAAAAGGGTCAAAGATTGAGCTAATAATCTACTGTTCGTAAATGTTATAGCAGGCAAGAGATTTCTGAGAGATCTGAAACATTCAAGTTGTTTTTCAGTTGCAAGTGCTTCAGCGTTATGTGTTTGAACCAGGGTTGAACCGTGAACCAAAATGGATTCTCCTCTGTGTGGAGATGTCATGATTTGTCAAACTGTCTTGTGTTGTTTTGTTAGTTCTGTATGCAAAGTGGATTTCTGTTTTCTATGCACTGACATTGCTCTTCTTTTTCCCTTCTCCCCTTGCATCCTTTCTCTTTTCGTTCTGCATCAGTTTGGCAAAATTTCCCTCAGCTCATCAATTTGCTTCTCACACACCTGCAGCACACACCTCTTACTCATCTAAAAAAGGCTGAAGAAGTTGAGAAAAGTATAACATTCCAATACTGTTATTTAATAATAATGTTGTGGCCATTTATGTCAACTTTTTGTAAATCATAAGTTCTATCAATTTACTTTTTCTTAGGAGAGTTTAAATATATATAAGTTAGTTTAGAACCAAAATCTGTAATCAATTTTCTAATTTTAATTGCTTAGATTACTTTGGTAACCTTTTAGACCCTCCCATTAATTTAAGTTGTTAAGAACACACCAAGTGTGTGGTGGAGGTCCCTTTGTTTGGCAGATGTCCAGTGTGATGACGGGAGGTTTTTGTAAAATGTTTGGAACACCTTTTGAACTTGACACATCAAATTATGTTAACTCCCATTTTCAACTAAGTTGTAAGAGATTTTTAGTGATTGTTTTGTCTATGTGTTTGCAAGAAATTAAGTATATTTTTAAATTTTTTTTTTCAAACAATCAAGTCGGAAGAACGTGCAAGAACCAAACCACATGTTGCCACCATTTTCTTTAAACTTTTTTGTTTTTGAACTAAGAAGGCAATGACAAATACAATACAAATTTAAATGGAAACTAACTCATATTTAATACTGACCCTATAAATGGCATAAAGGGTAGTCAGATATATTTTTTGTCAGCAGTTTTACTTCATAGCACCTGGAATACAGAATAGCCTCCTATCATAGGCCCTTCATATTGCAGTTAGGGCTGTGCATTGATATTTTGTGCACCCCTATGTTTCTTAATAATTCATCCTCAGTATTCAGTGCATTATGTGCATTCCAGATGTTTGTATTTTCTGCTTGGGTTTCCAGCAACCAAAAAATCAAGACAAGTGAAGCAGAAATGCACAGTGACACAGTAGAACTGTATCTGTTTATTTCTCCGGTTTTAATTTTCAACTCTTATTCAATTCTGTTCATATCTACAGCCTTGTAACTCTCTCTCCCTCCCAGTTATTTTCATAATGTTACTCTGAAGAAGTTGATGGTGCTGCACTTTTGCAGGAAACAATGTTGCCGCTTAAAAGTATCTCACTTGAAATCATTAACATGTCTATATGCTTTCATTCAAATTGGGGTGGAAGTACTTTTGTAAGATTTGTGATAACAAGAGTTCAACTGCTTTAAGGCAGAACACTCCATAAGGAATGCAAAATTTGATTAAAAATGTCCAAATACAGGGATAAAACAAGAAAAATGCAAATCTAAAAGAACAATATATTTTAAATAAATCTGATTAGTCTATGATATGATTTATGGCAGTTGAAAATTGTTTATGAGTGTAGAGTTCATCTCTATTAAATCTGAATTTCACAGCAAGTTACCAGGACAAACAGAAAAACAGATGAAGGTAATCTGTTTTATCAATGAAATGATTAACTTTATTTAAAGGGAGTTTGATTAATTATATGCTGAAAAGTCTGCCGAACAGCTTAACTTTACAGCTTAGGTTTTCTGTTTCCAATATAGGCACGACACACACTTCTGGTGTGTGTCGTGCTTATTCAAATGGAGTTTCTCACAGGAACTTTTGCTGTATTTGATAAGGCAAGCAGTACCTCCTATGGTGGAAAATCATTAACCATGTTATATAACTGCTGTTTACAGTCAGTGCAGCATCTTTGTCTTTGTATGTTATGTCCACAAAGAATATTTGACCTCTGGAACTGAAGTTTCACCACCTGTTCGCAAAACATCGAACTAACACTGTTGCATGATTGTATGATTTATCCAGACCAAGCTTGTTGCATAATTTTATTTTAGTATCCACTTACAGTTGTCTAAATATTTTTTCCTTCAATTGAAAAGCTTCCCAAGAAAGCAGCAAAGCTCTGAGCAGTGACATAAAGGATATCCTTGTCCATCTGTCGTCAGTTCCTTGCATGAGTCAGCAGATTTTCCTTCTCTAATTAAAAGAGGGGGATATGCTTTGACTGTATGAGCGGCCCACAAGACCTCCTTTGTGCTTGGCAATCTGCGAGGCTTCCATGCACAACCAGGAAGGGTTTAACTATCCAAGCTGTCCCAGACCAGATGACAGATCAGCGAGACTGATGTGATCGCTATCCTTTCTTTTTCAAACAGATGTGGCTCATGTTACATTGGCCTGCACCACCTGACTGCTGTAGGTGGAAATGGTATCAGTGCGTGCAAGTAGGCCGCTTAGTGCTGTTGTGCCTCCCAGGTGTGTTTCTCTGGAAGATAAATGCAGACTGAAAAGCGACATAGAATTGTGTGGCCTTGTTGTACTGACTTCAATGTTTTGAGATTTGTTGCGTGTTTGTAGTATGACCACATGATCAGATTGGTTTCATAGTTGAGACTTTAATTATATATAAAGTAAATAAGATAGTTCTGCCAGCTGATTGGTTTGTGGATTTTATCTTGAAATCTTCTGTTCAGAATTCCGACTCCATATTAGAGGTGTGTTATTAATAAAAATAAATAACCAAACTATTATTATTACTCAAATCTTCAAAGATTTGGTGATGCAATGGTAGTTTCTGACACATCATATTTTCTTTTCTGACCCTCCTCTGGGAATGGACTTCTGTGAGATTCTCAAAAAAAAAAATCATTGAGTAAAAACATGGTCTTTTATTGCTTTCTTTCTGATTAATGTCACTCCTTTATTTTGGGAAAACATCAAAATGAAAAAGACATATATAATTTTTTAATAGCTAACTTAAAATATGATAGAATATCTTTTCCTTCCCAGGCTGCTGTCACATTATATTAAATATTTTTTATTGTATTCACACACAAGCCAAATTAATGACATTCAGGTTAAAGTCCAAAGAGGGAGTGTTATGGAACATGTTGACTCCTTTTCTTTATCATGATTAAATCAGTTTCAGTTGAAACTTTTATTATTCCCTTTGACGTTTTGTAGTTTTTATTGACGTGTGAATGCTGTGCAGCAGGTAGCATTCCATGATATATACTTATTTATGTAAACAGTGTGTGCTCTTAAAACTGAAAGGTCCCACAAAAATTTAAAAATATGTAAGTTTGAAAAGATCCACTGTTGAACTTTACTTTAGCAGTTAAATTACTTTGGAAGCTTTTACGCAGGAGTTTTTGTCGTCTTCGTGACAAATGGACGATTTGACATCCTGAGTCCCGCCTTGAACCCGAACTCAAATAAAGGAAACCAGGCCAGCTCTCTGCATACCGTGGATTCCAGAGAGTTGGGGGCATACGCTGATGATACATAGTAGAATTTACACAAACAATCCTCAGTTGTGTCTGCCTTTCCCCCTTACTCATGCCACAATTTCCATGGTTTTGTCATCTTCCTTACTCCTAGGGAGAGGTTTGAGAAGTGATTCTTAACAGTATCCCTTTAATAATTCGAGATTTTAGGAGTGTAAGCATTTATCCTGCTAAGGGCAATTCAAAGTGCACACCAACCTTGGGATCACTAAAAAGCTGACCCTGAAGGGAAGGGATTAATCAATAATAGGATTATTGACATATGGGGAAAACAGATTTGTTATTGCTGTTAATAATAATGATCAAATGCTGACATTAATTTTTGTCTAACGTTAAGATGTAAGGAATTGAGAAATTATCCGTTTTAACTAAATTTTTTTGTTGCCTAGGAACATTTCTCTCAAGCCTTATATTTAACAATGAGGTTCCTATATAGAGACTGGGGTTTATGTAAGGATGCATGTTGCTCAGTGGAATCATTAGCTGAATATTTTCCATGGAGATCTTGCATCATTGTATCATCATTGTATCTAATGCAAGAAAATAATTGGGGTGGCTCTCAGTGGATAAAATAAAAACAGAGACAAGATAATTCCACTTGGACTTTGAAAAGTGACACAAGTATATTTTTATTTTGACTGGTTGTAATAATCTGTAGATAAAGCTATACAGATATAGTTTCAATTATTTTAGCGTTTCCAGACTAGATAAATTTGAGTGATGTATGCAATTTCTTCAGGTGTTTTTTGTGGTAGATCAGTAGCTTTGGGGATGTTTTTTAGGTAAATAAGGTAGATTATATGAAAACCTGTTAGATCTTTAGTGTAGTGGACCTGTTCCTGAAAGCATATTAGTTGCCATTCTCAAACAATGGTTCTCAATAAGTGATAATGAAAATGCAGTGCATCAAGAAAATGTTACAGTGCTTCATGTTATGCACACTTACTTATGTTACAAATTTAATGCTGTCTGGAATAAGGCTGCAACATAGCGAAATGTGAAGTGATGTGAATACTTTTTGGATGCACTGTAACTGCCTGCTTGCAGTTACAGTGCAAGCAGGCAGTAAGACTTGATAAGAATACGACAAGGTTTTTCTCTCTCCTTGCTTAAGTCATGAGATGTGACAAAACAGCCAGCTCACAAGATGAGATGATAAATGTTATTTGGTTTATGAGCATCAGACCAGATGGAATTTCAGCAATGTTGGAAAAACAGTAGAAAACTGAATGCTTTACTGTGACTCAGAGGGGATGAAATTAATAATTTACTTAAGTGATTTACACTTATGGACTTATTTCACCCTTGATTACGATAGCCAAAGATTCCTTGTGAAAACTCAGAAGATGTCTAGTTAGAGTAGAGCCTCAGAGATCAGTTTATCTTAGTCTCTGTTACTCTGTAGGAAAGAACATGTCTGTTTAAAAAAGATAACTTATCAAATAAATTTGCCCATGTCTACTCTCAGAACAATAACTATAAAGTTTAAAACAACTGGGACAAACGGAGATAAAATAAAATTACATATTGAGCCAATAAATTAGACCAATATTGGGCATACATTTTAATTGCATAGAGCAGAGGAGAAAATATTGACTGTTGCTGAAATTCATATTTTTGAAAACAAAAAAAATATAATCATCAAGAACATGAAAAATAAATTTTTTGACTAAAAATAAGATTTGTGTTTTACAACATAAGAATGAACTTGATTTTATGGAATAGCTAAATGATCTATTAATAGTTGTTTTTTTTAAAAGAACAAGCTAAAGGTTCCTGACTACACACAATTATAATAAGTCACTTAATGGTCTTCCTTGTTTTTGAAGTACATTTTTCAATGCCTGCATGTTTTAGATGTTTCCCTCATAACTGATTAACAGGGTTTTGCTGCATTGCAATCATCTGAATCATGAGTGGAGAAGAAGATAAACATCTAAAACCGGCAGGGTAGTGTGCCCTGAGGACCACAGTTGGGAAAACACTGCTTTAGTAGACCTGAAACTGGAACAAATTGATGGTCTAGGTTAATATTAAACCACAGTTTACATGTATTTGTTTGCCTGAAGCTGGATTATTTTAGTTGTGCAACTACTATTCAATTCAATTCCTTATGAAAAGCACTGGTCAAATATTTTTAATTTTAAAGTGTTAATCTATTTGTGTTCCTGTAAATATCACTGTTTGGTGATTTATAAACTAACAAAAGTATTTTAAAGTGTAAGCACGCCCCCCGTCCCTGACAAATTTTGAAAACTTACAGCAAAGTGGGCGGAGTGGTGATGAGCGGAGGTGTAAGCGGAGGTATCGCTGGATTTGTCAGTTGGTGGCTGTCTGATGTAAAGTCACTGGAGATGACTTTACATCAGACAGTCAACAACTGATAAATCCAGCGATTTTTATTTTTATTTTGTCTTTCTGTTTTTAGAGACTTATATGGTGTCAACTCTGTGCAGTTCGACTGCAGCCCTGCTCAGTCCTGAGCAAGGGCGTGAGTGCTACTGTGATCTCCTTCTTCCCGAGCACCGCATTCAGTCTGACAGTTGTCCGTCCTGCAGTATATCGTTGCTGATAGTCAGAGCAGAGAAGACCCCTTTTCACATCGCAAATAGTTCACACATTTGTGAAGCTGAACAATTCTATCAATCAGTACTCGACTTGGCCATGCTTGAATTCCAACTCCACTGGGTTCTGTTGTTTCTGAAAGGCTTTTATACTCAAACTGTGTGACAAAAAACTGTACTGCATGAGATAAAACCATGCCATTTTAAGCAATACGAGAATTCAACTGCTAACTAAACAACTTTACATAAAAAATGTCAAAATTTGTACAGAACATACATCTGTGGTATACATATAGATAGAAACCTAAATAGATGGTTTATAAGTAAAAAAAAAAAAAAAAAGTTGATTTGGAGGTCAGTTACACTTTAAAGTATATCCTCTGAGCTGCAGGGAGTAAGTGGAAGGGCTTTAGAACTGGAATGATGCCCTCTATATTCCTAGTTTTATTGAGAATGTGAGTAGCAGCATTCTGGATCAACTGCAGCTGTCTGAAGACTAATATTCAACAAACTTATTCATGTGAAACATTCTGAACTAGTGAAACCTTTCAGAGGCTTTTAAACTTCTTATTTTCTTCTTAAAGAATATTAAGAATACTCACAAGTCACTAGCTATAAATAGTCATGCAACTTCCTAATGTCTCACATCTGGAGAACATTTCAGGTCATTACAGACTTCCTCTTTTACACATTAATCATAATTCTAGTTTTAGTTTGGGTTTTTTGTAGTGGTTTTCAGGCACCTTATCATGAATAAAAAGTGTTCTTACAAGCTTCAAACATTTTTTAAAGTATTTTTGACTGATTAATCCTCATCAGACTACGCTCATTATGTGATCATAAAATGTTCACATAAGGATTTCTCATCTCTCACTATACCTCTTACTCTTAGCTTCTAAATCTTAACATTTATAGCTTACTCATAAGCTCTTAAGGTTGACCCAACCTGGCAGGATCTAACAGTATGTAAAACATTTTATGCACCATCATCAGCTGATATTCTGAGACTAATGTTTACACCGCCTTCTGTTTAATCTGTAAGCATGCTTACTGTATGTAAAACATTCGGCTGTTACAATCCAGCTTCAGCCAGTGTGTTATTGTTGCTAATGTCACACAACGGTGCAGTAAGTGCTACAGAAAAGCTACTTTATTTGAACTTATCCCTTGTTGTTCTTACACAGCACACCACTCATGCTGTTAAAAGTGCATGAGGCTGTGAAGACTTTCTATTGGCAGGACATGGCTTGTTAATATTTAATGAGTTGCCAGGCTGTTGCTACAGTGCTGCAAGAGATTAATTTGCTCAGACTGTAAAAGCCTCTAATGTCTACATTTCTCTGGCAGGATCACAGCTTACTTTATGGGGAAAAAAAATAGCAGGGAAGCAGAGGATGAAGAGAAAGTCTAGCATGAGGAAGAAATGCTGTAATAAATACACATAAAGTTGGAGATGAAATTTAGGGGCATGATGCGAGCTGACATGAGGCACTTTTTTCTGGAACATCCTCGGAGAACTGTTAATCATATCTGCTCCAGTACACAAAACCTAGGCTGTGATTTGTGATTTGGTTTTATAAACACTGTGCAGGGGGACATTAAAGCATTTCTAGTGCAGATAAATTAACTACTGACCTTTAATATGGCCATTAAAGCCTCATTCCATTTACAACATTTACAACCTATAACATAGGTACAACCTATGTTATACCTTATATAACATAGGTAGATATTTGTAATTCATACTATGTTGTAAAATAGTTTATTATTAAATAGTTTGTTGATGATGTTGCAAGACAAAATGTAGGTTAATATGTTTAATTATTTTGGTTAATTAGGTCATTGTGATATTCTACAGTTTCCTCCGTTATTTTCTTCTGTTACTTTTAAGCATGCTGTCCTTGTGAACTATGAAGGAAAACGTTCTGTTTCAGGTTGTATTTTTGTGAATTGTGATATTATTAATATTCATACTGCTAAAAATAATTTATTTTATCCAGATAGACTGATCAGGCAAAACTCGATGAGCTCCACTATTCCAGTGGGCGGTCTCTGTTTTGTTGCTGAAACCAACCAGACCTGTCAAGATTTGGACCCCCGCTAATTTCCAGAAGACATGCTGTGGTATTTGGTGCCAAGATGTTTGCCACAAAACCTTTTAAATTCTGTAAAATGAGGTTGCCTCTCCAACATGTCCCACATGTTCAGTTTGTGGTGGTTCTAAGTTGTTGATGTGCTTCTCACCATTTCTTTGTTCCAGAGAGTAGCATTCTGCTGAAAAGGCCACATGTCAACAAGCAGTATTTCCTTGATAGGGTGTACATTATCTGCAGCAGAGTTTATTTATCTGGTACACATGATACATCCATATATTATATCCTGGTAATATATACAAATACACTCTGCCATCTACATGGTTTAAAAGAAAATGTGTTCAGTTGGTCCAGATCAGATTCTTCCCAGTTTGTTGACCCATTCAGTGCTGGACCACAGGGATAAGCCCTCCCTCCTCACATTTAACCATTGTAATCCAGCCCATGCACTCCAAAAGGCAGATCATTTTGAGTGCTGCTAAACATTTTTTTTTGGACTCTAGCATCAGCCATCTATGGTGTAGTTGTTGGAGCAGCACCTTGTCTACAGCTGAGAGGAAGTGGCTAGATAAGCTCATCAGGAAAGCCATTCCACAATGCAGGTGGTGGGAGACAGAAGAACTGTGGCTAAAATAACATCACTGCTGGACAATGTCACCCACCCCATGAATGAAGCTGTTGGTGAACTGCAGAGCTCCTTCAGTGGCAGGCTGCTGCATCTAATATGCAAAAAAAGGCATTTTAGTGATCCTTCTTCTCAGCAGCCTTGAGACATTATTCACATCCCTTTTCCAAACATACTCAATAGGTGTTTACATCTCTCTTGTTTATTTCAAATAACATTCCTGCTGTTATTTAGTGAAGCATATTAAAGGACTTCTATTCTATTTGTTTGGGTTTATTTAAACGCTGGCCCATTTTTCCTGCTTCTGAACACCAACTCTGAAAACTATTGTCTTGCTGCCTAATATACACCTCCATAACAGTTACTAAGATAAATATATGTACTAATTAGTTCAGCTGTCATAATGTTATGCCTGATTGGTGCACCTTTTGGATAATAAAAGGAATGCTATCAGTAAAATACATTAGAAATTTTATTGAGGGTTTTATTGAGTTTTGCTTTCAATGGATATAATAATTGCGATTTGAAAGAAAGAAGTGTTGAGTTAATGACTAAAACAGATTTAAAGGAACATAAAATAGACTAGTTTGTTGAGAAGTGAAAAAACAGTTAAGTGAACTGTTTAAGTGAACAGTTAAGTGAAAAACTTTTTAGCAAAATTTAGATGGAAAAGTGAATGATATGTTGATTGGCTCTGCCTAAAAACAAACACTAAATCCTTTTTTTACATCATCTAAAAATAAATGGTGGATTCAACTTTACCTCACAGATAACTTACATGGGTTTCCACTTGTTTAAAACAGCATAGTGAAACAGTGATTGTGCTAGAGTCCAGGAGATAATGCTGCTGATTGATTTTCTTTCTCTCAGGTCTCCAACTGATTTTATGGTCTTCAATCATATTTTTTCAAATTAATCATTGTGTTAGCATTGATAGGTTGCTAACAAAGTGTATTTAGTCTGGTGGATATTTGATCAAATTGTTGTTATGGTAACCTGTCTGTTCAAGTGAAGAATAATGTTTAACACTTAATGTTTGTCTGCACTGATGCTTCTCATTAGGATGTTTTCCCATCAGAGCTAGGCCATTATTAAACCCACAACCTTCATTGTTGGTAATTTAGCTAGGTCAGCTCTTCCTTCCTCAGGGTTAATGGCCAGGCAAAGTAACCCTCACTGTTGTATTATTACCTTTTAGGACATGTATCTTTTCTCATTCAATTTACCTCCTTTTTCATTCTCTTCGATTCCCACATCTGGTATATCTCAAATAAATCCAACTCCATGAGTTTTAAATATTATGAATTGTTTAATCACTTCAGGTCTGTTTTGTTTGTCAAGTGTTTTTTATTTATTTATTTTTAATTATGAAAAGAAACATAATTGCATATTACAACACACTTGATTTAAATGGTGGAATTAAACCAGTGTGCCACAGATTCAAATGAAATGTTGCTGTAACTCATATTATGCAATTTGCTCCAAAAAGCTGTAGATTCTGAAGTCTGTGGACAGGAAGGATTTCCCATAGCAGCCTGTATTACAGTGACTTTGTAGAAGCCTCTGATTGAAGACGTTGTCTTGTTGTATAACAGTGTCGTGGAAATGATGCACAGGGTTGTGCTGGATTCTCTTGATTTCATGAAGAATCGGTTTTTTGGACAATAACCTCCAGATTTTAAAGAACAATCTCCAGTTCAGAACCAGCCTTCTATATCAGGTTGCTTAGCCTTTTTAAGTCCCTGGTTCTGATGCTGCTGCTCCAACAAATGATGGGAAAAGAGATTGCACTCTCCACAACAGAATGATAGAAAATCTGCAGTTTGTTGCTGCAAACACTATTTCTCCTGTGGTAGAAATAGTGTTTGACCTAACCCTGTTTATCTTGAAATCTACCATCATCCCCTTTGATGATACAAAACATCATACAAGACAATATGAATTGTTATGTTCATATTTAAGAAAAGTACCTTCACTGATAATTATAGTTTGAAGCTGATGCATTGTTTCTAAACCAATATATTATTTTATTACATTAATAATTATATTAAAATAGTGTTTTTTATAAATCCTCTTTTAAACCCTTGTCTAAGTTATGTTTGTATTGCTAACAAATATGCATATAAACGTGGTGAAAAAGTGAAATCCCACCACAGGACTGATGACTGAACAGGTGAAGACAAACAGTCACCCTTATTAACTCTGTGTAACAATGTGTTTGGGATTTGTCCCAGTGCCCACACTGGCTCCTCTATTCTCGGTCATAAATTTGCAGGTTTCGTCAGAAGGAAGAAAGCCTTATCTAAATCAAAGCAGCTTTGCAGGAACCACCTTTCTTGTTTCCCCATTTGTTATTCTTGTCACTGTTAAGATATTTGAAGTCTGCTCCATTTCTGGTGTTCTCAATTAGCCACAGTGTGTAAGGAAAGAAGATCCCAGCACTGAATGACTGAGGTGGTGTAAAGAGGTTTAAAGACCAGCAGCATTTTGCAGCTGTTTCAGTCAAACATACATCTATGTATTTTCAAATACAGAGGAAATATAAAGAATGCATCTCTCAGCAAAATCCATGTGTTTGGTATCTCAGTTATTTGTTAACTGATGTTTTACTGGTTCTTTTTTGACACTATTACATTTTATTATATTTTTTCCCCTCCAGGGGGCTTTTTGCAGGCTCTAGTGTCCCTTATTTGACAGTAGGCTGACAGGAAGGGGGTAAGGAGAGGTGGGAAGACATGCAGCAAATATTATCGGGTCCGGGAGTCGAACCCGTGACGGTCGCGTCGAGGACTCAAGGCCTCCAAATGTGGGTCGCGCTATCCCCTACGCCACCACGTCACGCCCACTATTACATATTTTAGTTCTGTTTGAACACAGAGCCGCATTGCACAACACCTTTGAGGTAATAACCTAGTCCAAGTCTAGGTTTAATCTGGTTAATGTAAGAATTTTATACAGCTTCAAAGAGGATGTAATAGGGCTGCACAATATTAGAAAATGTGATGGCAATAATGTTGGTTCTGCAATATCACTCATGATATGTGGAATTTCTTCTTTCTCATCATTGCTTCCATCTCTCTGTGACTTTTAGCATTTTGGCAAGTTTTTTTGTGTCCAGTTTGAGTATCTGCTGCCATCTGATTCTGTCCAACTATGTTGTGCAGCCTTAATTACTATTTTTATTTGTGTTCATTATAAAATAAACACATTTTTCCCACAGTTATTTCTGTTAGTAGTACCTTTTTCTTGTTTCAATCCCCATCACAAAAACATTCTTTGTCAAAGACCAGACTTGACTGCAGAAATGTTTTGAATGACAGACAAGGCTAAGCTAATGGTTTCTTCCATTGCTCCCCGACCCCTCCTTAAACCATAAACACTGACCCTAATTGAAGCAAGTGGGGCCTGTGGTGCTTTAGATGATGTTCTTGGTTTTTTGTGTATTTTAGTAAAGCTAACCACTGTTCCATGTTGTCTTTGCCTGTGAATAATGGTTCTCATTGAAAACAACATGGTAGGTTTTTTTATAGCTTACTTCATGTAGTAAAATGTTTTATTTAATTGATTCACTATTTGTAAAGGTGTCCTAAAATGCTCCAAGGGATGAGATCACATCTCATAAAGATAATCGTATCAGACTAAAGTACCATTTTGGTGATGACCAGTATCTAGCTCTATTTAGGTCTTCATGCAAGCTATAAGTCTATTTTTTTAGTTAATTACTGTAATTAATTAATAGTAGTCATTTTCCATTTCTCACCTGTTGTGAAGCATAAAGTTACGATAATTAAAATTGCTTTCCTGTAGCTGTTATTCGTTTTGACTTTTCAAGCACACCTTGTTCAACTGGCTCGATATCTGTGTTGTGCCTCAAACTAAAACAACTTAAGCACATCAAGCTCTCTGAACTAGAGAGAAAAAAGGAATTCTAGTATTTTATATTTAGCCCTGTTCCTAATATAGAGATTCAGTCTGAGGGTGTAGATAGTACATCAGTGTGTTTAATCACTACTCTGTTACTGCAAATAGAGCATTCTGACCAAAATATCTCCAAATGACTGATTTTTAAAAAGAAGGGCAGGCACAAAGAAGTATTTTTAGGCAGTGTTAGAAGATGTTGAAAGGTACATCTCTGTTTCTGCTGTTTGTCAGAGTTACAACTGACATACAGTACATAACCACATGGGATGGGACTGTTTGTATGCCTCTGGCTCTTTGGGGGAGGGACTGACCTCGAGCTGCAGCTGTTTATCTGAAGTTTGCAGCATCTGGCTGTTTTGATAGGAATAGGGGGTCTTGGGGGCAACACAGAGGACAAGGGAAAAACTTGAAAGAGGGGTTATTTAATGGAAAAGAAATCTTGTGTAAAGACTAAACAGCATTTGCATAAAGCATTCTTTTTTATTTTGTATTATATAGTGCATCTTTTGTGTCAGATGGTTTCACTAACGTATAAACAATTGGGTTTAGCAGAGTGGATTTAATGCTTTCTTCAATTTTGATAACAGTAATCTGTGTTACACCATCTAATGAATAACTGTGATGCTGATTTGTTTTATCCTAAGGATTTTATCTTGCAAGATAAGTTATTTATGTCAGTGGAAATGTTTTTAATACAAGACAACAATCGTTGCCAGTGGGAAAAAATAATTAAAACATATAAAAAGAGAGCAAAAATAACAGAAAAAGCAACACAAACATGCATCTCTGAAAAAGTGTGGTCAGAGAAATTTGTGACTACTCAGATCCCCCCTAAACCTGGTGACCATCTTTAAGGGCGGTTCAAATTGGCAGATGCCTTGTTGACATATGCGCTAGTTGTACACAGGTTAATCTCAATAAAATTAAAAATTGTTGAAAAATGAATTCATTTCAGTAATTCAACTGAAAAAGAGAATTTTGTCTCTTAAACATCTTGCACACATAGGGATGTATTTTAGTGTTGTGATGCCTGTGGTTTGCTGTTGGTTTTGTGGTTCAGGGTTTAGTTTCTTTATAGTGTTAGTTATAAACAATAAAAAAGGAACCTCATTATTTTTCCTTTCCCAAAATTTCCCTTTAACATGCTTGGATAGAGAACTCTGACATTGACCATCTTCTGTAGTAATAACCTTTTGTGGCTTATTCCCCTTGTGGAAAGTGTCAGTCTGTCAGCATTTTCCCAATGATTGTGTAGGTCTTATGTAGTGTTCTGGTTTACTTTGGGGTTTAATTTTGTGTTGAATGTGTGGTGAAAAAGTCTGTTTCCCATCTTGCAGTTTCTTTGTGGCTTGTTTATAATAGTTTCAACAGAAACAATTAAAAAATAGCACAAGGTAAATGTTTCTGGTTACAATAAATACACTTTTCCTATTTTGGATCTTGACCTGGTTGCTGATTTGAATATGGCTCAGTAAGCATTGACATCCATTCATTTTGATGTCTACTGGCGGATCGGGTGGATTTCTTGCTACTGCTTTGTAGGATGTAAGGAAGGGAATAATTAGTCTGTTTTAACATTCATGTAGCATAGCTATAAAAGTATTAGTGAATATAACAAAAGCTTGATGATACTAAATCCTACGAAAAAATCTTGTTAAAGCTGCTGTTGCATTTCTTATCTTAGTGTATCTAAACAGGTTTTTTTGTGTCGGAATGCCAAAAAAAAAGGAAGCTGTGTCTGTGGAATCTAAAGCCCTTTATATGTAATTTTGCATGTTGTTGGCTGAATACTTCAGAAAATACACATAATTTCACACATTGAAATTAGTGAGTTCTCATTTGCGCATAGATAGTGTCTGCATGGTGTAGTTTTACATTAAGTAATATCATTATTGGGCCACCATTTCGACTGTTGTGCATCAGTTATATAAACTATGTAAATACTGGTGTTCCATATACATAGCAACTTTAGTTTTCCACATTTGTTTGAACAACTCCATCATGAGGATTATATTGTGGATCCCAACAGGGCTAATGTGTATAACTAAAACTGAAATGAATGATAAAAATGATTATGCTAAGCAATGTTTTCTTACTGTACCAGATTCTGGAGTATTGTTTTCATACAAAAATTAAATCCTCAGACAAGAAAACTACAGTGTGATGAGGTTTCTATTAAGGTTCTTGGTAATTCTTAGAGAAAAGATGAAGTAGAAAGTAGAAAACAAACTAAGACAAAAACTCATCTTATTTTTCATGCTATTGTAGCAACCACTCCTCATTACAGATTGCTGCTGCAGCAGCATAATGGCCCTTTTTCTTCTTAAACGAACTCACTGTTCTTTCTCCTCTTATGGTCTGTGCCTGTGTTCCTCATTTAATGACATGTCGGATGTCTTCCAAGCTACAAAGGAAAATCTGTGGTTTGCTACATTTTAAATAACATATATTTTAAGCTGATGATTGCTTTTTCCTGGGTTCATCATAGGAATGTGAATAGACATTACATCCTTGTGTATTAATCTTAAGTCTGAAACTGAGGATCCATGTGAAGTTGAAATGTCCCCTTTTAGGGATTTAGTAAATATTTTAAAGTAGTTTCTCAACAGAGCTTGGGCAGATGAGACAACATGTCACCTGTCCAAGATGTATTTTAACTATATTGAATATAAGATTGTTTACCATTTGTTTGACAGTTGTTGGTCAAGATGCAGGATACACCCTAAGTCTGATCAGTGCATCTGTACTCAATAGAACTCTGGCTTTTTATGATTCTCTCTCCAATCTTCTCTATGTTGCTTTCCAGATGTCGGTGTATTGTGTTTTCACTCTATCCGCAGTCAGATTTGATGAAAACAGAGATGTGGGCTTCACTGTTACTGAATCACATTTGCATTTTTGTTCCATCTGTCTGTCCTCCATTTCTTTTAAACTGTGTGGAAATACATAGAAATTATTACTGTCTCTTTCTGCCCAAAAGTTTTTTGGCTTTTTATTTATAACAATAATGCTTAGTTGGCATTCTAAAATAATGCTTTTTCTTGAGACAAAATTCAATTTCAACATCTATTAGGCAGCATGCTAAGGCTCTTCACATGACAGACTGATTTAATAAATTCCCCTTTTGGTCTCTTGTTTATTAGCTCTCTCCTTGCACACGGCTCTTTATATCTGATGGATGGCTTCATGTTTCAATTGGCTACCTAACCGTGGTGTTCCATATCCTGTTATTATAGTTTTAACAACACAACAGACCTCAGATGTGCACTACCACTAAACTGGTCTTTTAACTCCGCTGGTTTATTTGCGAACTGCATTAACATCATTCAGATCTTCTTCGATCACAACCCACAATTAGTGTCCCCTGTGGACCTATGCTTCCTTTTCCATCCTTCATCCAAATGCATATAAACCATAGCTCAACTGTAATGGGATAATAATCATGTCTTGTGTCTTTATTGTGTTTCATCATATTAGCTAGCTGGTGACGACACTTTAAAGCCTAAGGTAGAAGTTTTTCCACAGAGAAGAATTGCTTGAGAAGAGGGAGGTGAATCTCTTCTCCTTCTCATTGCTTGTGGACGTTGGAACCTCTGAAAAGGAGTGCTTTAATGACAGAAGGGCCTTTTCTGTGTGACAGCCAGGCAGGCAGTGACATTTAACAGAGGCAGCCAGTTAAAAATGATGGCACTCTCACGCATCAGCTGTAGCTCTATGTTTTCCATCAGTGACAGGAAGGATTCTGCTTGCTGGAAGCTTCACTGTTCCTGCATGTGTTGACCCTGGGAGAAAAATTTGTATAATGGACACTGTAAAAATAGGTCTTTGTTTGCATTTTCTTTGGGTACATGGCGCAAGAATTGTTTTTCCACACTTTTTAAAGCGATACCAGAGGCTATAAATTGATATCCTGTTATAGTATTTGGAAGATGTTGAGTTTGGCATTGCTGTTTTGGAAACGAATACGTTTCCTTTTTTTGTTTGGTTGAATTTCTGTCTGTTTGTTTAGGATGATTTTCAAATGATTCAACCTAGAGGCTTGCGTTGCTTCTTCAAGTCTTTAAAAACTGCACTAGCCTTCTTTGTTCTTTCTTTCTTTTTTCTTCCTTTAACATTTGGCCTAGTCAGCTTGCAACACGGAGAAAAGAGATTGTACAGCCTGGGTTCCTTTGGATATATTTAGCAATGAACAGATGCAGGGCGCTGGAGCGAAACATACTTCCTCCGCTTGCCTTTGTGTATGCTTCTGTCTGTCTAATGATGCTTTTGTCTGTGACTCTTCCATCAAACATGTTTTCCCATCATGCTTTGCTGACACTGACTCAGCAGCACAGCAGAACCGGGTCAGAACTGTCCTGAACATGCCACTGCAACCAGAACCATTCATAATCTGTTAAAAATAAAAGAGGTTGTGTCAAAAACAGCAGATTCTTTTTCATCTTCAACTGTAAAGTATCTTGTCCTCAAAGTAGAGACGTAATTTTTAGCCCAGGTATTCAGGATTTGACAGTTTTCTACCTTCAAAGTTACTTGTAGATTGTCCCTTATGTTGAGGTAATTTCAAATGAAATATCACTGAGCAGTAAATGGATCAGTCTGACAAAGATTCCTCCCTCAGGTGCCGTATCAAGTCTTTGCAAAATTTTATTTCTTGTTTTCAAGAGATATGAATTTTAGATACTATCCAGACACTTTAAAGTTTAAGGGTTACTACTTGTTTTATTTTATATTCAATTAACTTGTGGCTTTATATATTTTCTTCTGTATGTATTATGACATTTTCACTACTACTTCTTTTGGACTAACTTGATCAGTTTAGAAATACTTTCCCTCCTAAATTATTATTGACTATTATATTATACATAGAAAATGTTTTCAAACAGTCTTGTACCGATTCTTAGCAGTCTTATTCCACAGTGTCTATGAAATCTGAATGAAATATATCCTTTTTGAACTTGTTTACATCCACCGTAGCTCTCCACTTTCACTGCACAGATGTTCTTCCTAGTGAAAGTGCTCATTTAATCTTTTCTGTCACCCAAAAGTGTCCACACATCCATTCAATTAAAAAGGTGTGTGTGTCACCCATTCTGTGTTTACAATCATAGACAGTGACTGGATTCAAGATGGTGCTGTTACAGATGCTATGTGTTGATCCATCTGTGGAAATACATTTCAGAATTTGAGAGTGTTACTCAGAAGGCTCCTTTTGTGTCAAAAAATGTATTTGGAAACTGCTTGTTTACTTTGAAGAACAAAAACACCAATGGGGTTTCATACTTAATTGGCTTTGAAACATGATAATAATTGGCCTTTAAAAGTCCAAACCTTTCTGTGATAATAAAACTTCAATTTCATGTTTATTTTTGTTTGAAGTAACATCAAATGTATGCTAATGTTCGATTTTGAGCAGAGGAAATTTTTAGTTCTGCTGAACAAGAGCATGTCAGATGATAACGTGCCTGTTTTCTATATGCACCCCAGCCTCATATAAAGAGGGATCTCAGTGAAAACATGAAGGGTATTCTGGGTGTGGCTGCGTAGAGGTAATTATAGCAGGAGGCAGGAGAGATGTGGTCCAGAGCTTTATACTGAGGCACTCTGTGATTATTTCAACTCTGATTGAAATAAGCATTGTCTTTGGTACTAAAACAGTAGCAAAGACAGCGCCTGCTAGAGGTGAGCGTGTGTAGGTGATGCTAAGCACACCACTCCTCTATCTACAATTTGTATGTGCAAGCAGGTCTGTGTGTTTAACAGAAACACAGAGATTTAATTTATAATTGACATAAGTAAGCACCATGCTTAATATCATTACTGTTATATCTTCTGTATCAGCTGTCACAAAATCTCTCAGTTTGAGTAATGACTGTGTAATAGCAGGAGATTGTAGCTACTTTATCAGCCTGAGAGTGCAGAGTGAAGCCTTTCAGGGAGAACAGCAGCTTTTGATTAAATCACCTCCTGCCTCCATCTTGATCTTCACCTCTCTCAGACGGCCCCTCCTTACATTACTAGATAATGCAGAGTTAAATGCTCTCATCTGTAACTGTAGTGTTCCGTGTAGACTGACAGGATGTCCTGAGAACCAAAGGAAGCTGCAGAAACAATGGAATTTACTGTTTTAAGAACCAGCATTTCCAGTTCCTTCTCGGATCCTATTATTTGAAATCAGCACAAGGAAATACAATATTATGTGTCCCCTGAAGGACATTCCTTTTCTTTGTTCTCGGTTTGAGCTCATATATATGCATTTGTCCTCGAACAGTAGTGAGGGTTAAGCTTGTTGTCATATAAAATGAGCATGCTCTAAAAAGAAAAAACAAACAAACAAACTGATAGACAATCAAATTAATAAAGTCAAAAATAAATGTACAGATTTGAAAAGATAGCCACAGAAAATAGCTAAAAACTCAGGCAAAATGAAAAGCATCCTTACATGTGATTTTCATGGAGTGAATTACATAGAGCAAAATAACAATGCTAAAATAGATAATGTAATAGTGAGGAAATGTGGTATGAGTGATCATTTTGTACATCAAGAGTCTTTATTTGAGAAAACGTTTTCAATTGTCAAAATATGCTAATTTGTTAATTAAAAAGATAGATAGCAGACTATGCATCAAAAATATTAATTTAAATAAAGAAATGTTGACTTATTTTTTTACTGAATTAAGCAAGCATTAAACACACAGACTTAGCACTTGTTTGCTGTGCTTTCTAGCAGTCTTTGGATATCAGAAACTTTTGCCTAACTTATCTTGTCTTGTTGCACTTTAAGTTTCATTGTGTTTTTTATTCTTCTTTGTCAAGAAATGCTTCATTTGTAGTGACATACAAATTAAGTAAATCAAGTTTAAGTTAAAATTTCTTACAAAATGAATGTTCTTTTTATTCTTCCTTGTCAAAAATTTGAGCACCTTATTGGGGTCGCAAACAACTAACATAAAGGAAACAAATATAGTAAAAGGAATCGTTCACCACTAATTGTTCTGAACTTTTGTCCTTATTTAGAACTTTGAACAGGAGGTTTGATACGTTTTGTTTTATAAAAGGTTTAGTACATGTGAACTGTGACAGAAAAGCTTTGATTTTAATTTGAAACAACCCTACTGTGCCAAAGCTCCTCAACAGACTGAAGGACGCAGACACTGAGGAGTCCACCTAATCAGAAAGTGATAACAGACAGGCTTGTGAAATATCTGGGCCTTTACATTCTGGTTGAATTTTGCTTTTGCTAATATTTGAACCAGGGTCTATCATGTGCCAGACCTGGCAGTCGGGAAGGTCAAAGGCAGGAAAGTGAATGTGACACCAAATTTGACAAATAAAAAAACTGCAAAACAAAATATATGCAAGGAATAAACACTTTTTAAATGGAAAATCTGAAATGTGTAGTATGCATTTGTAGTTCACCTCCTGGAAGGTCTTGAATAGAGATTTGATCCATGTGTAGAATCCATGGTATGCTAAGATAATGTGTCAAGAACAGACTGTAAGAACTCACAAACAAGAAAAGGAATGCGACTCTCTTCTTTCTTCCAGCCATAAGAAACAAGATTTCAAAGTTCTTTTAGCAAACCTTAACAATCATGGCCCTAAATAAAATCCAGTACAACCAATAAATTTCAAGTCACCTAAGAAATTAATTGCATCAATATATATTTAATCATTATGAATCCATCTATTCTGTAAAGGCCTCACATAGAGGTTTGTTAGAGAACATTGCTGAACAAAAAGGCGTTAACAAAGTGTATTAATATGTCTGTGTAACAACTATTGAAGCACTGACTCCACCTGCAGTCCACGCCTTGTGGAGCTCCATCAACCTCTTACAAAGGCTTTGCCTCATGACCCCTTTCACTGCTGCAGTTACTTGTGCAACTTTTTCTACTACACTTTTTTTCTTCCACTTGGCAGTCCATAATGTGCTTAGATTCAGCATTCTGTGAAAAACCAGCAGCTTTAGCAGTAACCTTCTGTGTCTTACCCTCCTACTCTCAATAACTGTCAAGTCGGCAAGCCACGAAAAATAAAATATTTCTGGGTTTAAAATGGTCCTTTATTGATCTTACTATATATGCAATGGCATTTTTGAAGAAACCAAATTTTATGTTTTTTTTAGTTTTAAGCTATTAAAATTAACAAAAAATGTTTGAAATATATTACTTTGTGTGCAATGAATAAATATATTCTATGATTTTTGCTTTATGAATAAAATTACTGAAATAAAATTAACATATTTATTGAGATGCAGATTTTATTTTCATCAAAAATATTAAAAAGTAAATCCAATAAAAACAAAACAAAAAGAAACATTTTCATGAACATCTTAAAGCAATATTTTATTTTCATATGTACTCCAAGTGAATCCATCTTTCTTATTGTTTCATTCAAAGAAACCTCAGAAAGTTTAGGTTTTGAATTGACAACAGTGAACTCAGCCACTAGGGGGCAGCACACAATTATGACCACACAGCTTGAGACAGTCATTGGCTGACTCTGTGTTGCCATAGATACTCGTCTACATGAAGCAGACCTCTCAGTCATGAGGCTTAAAGACACAGAGGGCAGTGTTGAGCTTGAGGACGGCAGAAGAATCCCAATTAGCAGCTGAAAAGAGTTTTACACACACTAAGCACACACACACACACAGGAAGCACACGTAGATGTGGACATTTCCCAAAATGAAAGCCACTTCTGTTTACGCTGTTTCTTTTACATACAGCCACGTGCAGGTTTATTTTCTCGAGTCATGATGGACAGGCAGCAGCGATGACTTGAGAACAGCTGCTGTGTGGTACTACAGACTGCAGCTGCTGATGTTTGAGGCAGCTACTCACATATGCTTGACCTCTCTTGCTTTCTAATCACTTTTTTTGTTGTTTAAATCCTGTCAAAATGTCAATTTTGTCCGTTATGAAATCCCATTCAATTAAAACCACAGCCTCATCACATGGATGCGTTTTGTGCATGTTTATGTGGGAGGAAATGTGTAACTGTTTGTGTTCAGATGTTTGATTGCACTCAGCTCCCTCCAACCCCTCTTCTAAAATGAGACAGGGATGCATAACTAGATTTAAGGTTATGTAATGCTGACTGGAAGCATGGAGGATGTGTATAATCCACTCCTATTTGGGTTAAATCCATGCTTCTCTCTCTTTCTCTCTCATCATGTATATCTGTAAGAGGACAGCAGCCTCACATCCTCAACCAGCTCCATTCTGCATCATCAAGCCTGAAAAGCACCAATCCCTGCCACATGCAGCATTTCACCAGCTTGCTGCAAATAATTCTTAGGAACCATCTCACAATGCATTAATACCTCTGGTGCATTATAGCCTTCTGATGGAGGAATTTTAGAGTTTTTGGTTCATTGTCAGCCTCCATTATAAAATATTGTGTTATGAGGACACAGATGAATCCCTATCAGCTTTCACATCTTTTCTATGTAAACAGTCTTCTGTAGGAATATTATGTTTTAAGATAAACTTAAAAAAAAAAACATGCATTGACCGACTAAAAGATAAATTCTAGAAATTGAACATTGTTGTATTTTTCTCTTTTCTGTTGCAGTTCTATTGTTCTACTTGCCAATACCAAAAATGTTAAACATGGCTATTCCACTTAAACAAGTGTTGTTTTTTTGTTGTTTTTTGTTTTCTCATTGAACATAGCATATTGAAATTACCCATCAGTCTGTTATTTACATTGTTATTACATGGTTGTGTATCTGCATTGCTTTTCAGAAACATGGGAAAATATGTCAAAAACGCTTCACCATCGCTTGCCTTCACATCTGATTCTACACCTTACCTATTTGTTCATAATTTTCTGATAAGATTATCCTAAACTCCTCCACATAGAATATCAAGTGATATTGATGGCTGCAGTCTTTTGTAAGATTGTACCTCAGTTCTGACCGTCGATCAAAATGCCTTAATAAATAGGCTGCAAAATCTAATTAGGATATCTGGGTCATCTTTTCAATGCTGTATGTCTTACCTTTCGAACAAAGCCTTCAGTGTTCATGCCAACCCGATCATGTCAGATTCAATCAGCCTGTCAAGTGAAGTCCCTCAGGGTTCTGTGTCAGGACTAAGCTAGAAGTTTACATACAGTGTATAAAACCCTCTTTGTTGACTATTTAGAAGACCACATTTTTCCAATTCTTTAACTTCTTTCCCCATAATACTATATATTTTATGTCTTTCTCTTTGTGTGCTTTTACAAACTGTCATCTTCCTTTTTTACGTTGGTTTTGAAGTAATGTTTTCTTCCTCTCTGGGTTGGCTCTCATTTCATGTTGGTACAGTACTTATTGTGCTGTGGGTAATGGCACTCTCTTACCAGCAGTATCTTCACAAGACGTCGTGCTCATTCTGCTTCTAATTCCACACATTTCACACCAAAATACGTTAATCCCCAGGACACAGAATCCACTGTCTCTCTAAGCAGTATAAAAGCTGGAGATTCTCAAGGTGCATAAATTGGCACATAATTCTTTGAACAGATGAACTGGCACTTTTAGCTATCAAGTATTCCTTGTGGGAAGATCAATAAAAAATCACCATACATATCAGGAACAGGATCTTCATAGATGGACATGGAAAACAGATAATTAGACCGCCATGAATTTCTTTGGTTCTGACTGCGTCATATAAGATACTGGTGGAGCTTTTGTAAAGTTTAGTGTTATAATAAATACAAATTTAAACTAATATTTATGCATATCTAAGAGCAATGAAAATGGATCAGATTTTACATGAGCCTTTGTCTTCACAACCAAAAAAAAAACCAAAGTAGCAACACAGTGGGGTGATTGTATTACGTGATCCCCACAGTCCTAATCCACATAAATATTAAATATTTGATGACTTTCTCAATGATGGAGCATGACACCTGGACGGCCCAGTCAATGCTCACTCTACGTGCCTGCAGGAGGGGGTCGTTCCTGACAAGGGTCTTTATCTCTGGGAAAATGTCTGAGCCAGCAAATCTGACAAGAAGATGAGTACAAATGCTAACATATTAGTTACATATTTTATCCTTACTTGTGTGTGGGTTGTAATCAAAAGGAAGCAGCAGAGAATGCATTTATAGATACATAATAGAAATGTTTATTTATGTTAATTAAGTGTGTGACTATGCGTGTGTCTTTGCGGTAAAGAGCGAAAGGGAACGAGAGAGAGTGCTGTTGTATCTGTTTTTCCTTTAACAATTTGACTTCTGCTTGCCTAGCAGGGACCGTAATCATGGTCGTCAGCACTGGCTGGTTGCTAGGTAACAATTACCTGACTGTGCTTTGCTTGCACTGAATTACACACAGTGGGCTGTATGCGTGTGTGTTTAGGAATAGAAAAATGTAGCAACGTAGAATACCAAGCAGTGTCTCGACATCTGGGCAGAAATATTTCAAAGCAGGAGGAGATTTGAGTTTGACAATAATATCCTTGGGCTGAATCTCATCCAAAATTGTATTATTGTTTACACCGTGGTGGCCAGCACTATTTAATCTTGTATATTCTATATAGTTTTTTTTTTCTTCCTGGATGTTTCTGTCAAGTAAAAGTTTGAGACTTCTTCAATGTGTTCTGCGACTCAAGGTGGTTGAGGATACTGGTAACAAGCTGGTACCCTGGCTAGCTAGCTAGCCTTTCTTTCATTTATCACCAGTTAACTGAATGACTTTTGTCTTCATTACTGGTTCACTTCTGTTGCCAACCCATACCAGGCTAAATGCTTTCTGTGCTACAGTGCATTGCTGGATCCTGCTGTATGGACGCACATTTTTTCTTAGTCGTTTACAAAAATTTACTGTGTTCATCTCAGTGAAGGAAGCAAGAAAGTAAGTGAGCAAAATCAAAACCTGTCCAATAAATAGACTTGGGGAGATATATTATAAATACATAGCACAATTTTCAGACTCATTTGTATGGAAATGTCCTTGTCCTTCTCCATAATTTTGTGCTACTTTGTCTATTATACAAAATACCACTGAAATAAATTCAAGATTGTAATTCAGAAAAATTTATAAAAAAGAAGCACAGATTCTTCTGTTATGCAATTTTTCCTTTGATAAGAGAACTTTAGAAAATGGAAAGCTATCACTAACCTTCCAATGAGGAAGCTGAGCAGACTCTGTTATCCTGAAGCACAGAAACCAGAGGAAACTCTTCTGCTGGGATCCAAGGCCGACAAGGGGACATGGCACCTCCCCCAAGAACTGTCTGCCAGCTCTGGCAGACATGGTGATATATTTGAAGATCATTAAATGGTCCTAAATGAGACCCTGGCGTGAGAGCGAGCTCTGGCCATCTGGCCCCATTGTGAGCACCAGATCTCTGTTCAAACTCAGTCAGCAGCAAACACACATATGATTGGACAAGTTCTGGGTGTGCTGTGCAATTTTATCCAATCAGAGTAACCTTTAGTGAGTTGCTGCAACCTGTTCCAGTGAGTGAACCATCCTGTTTCATACTGTGTGTCTGTGTGTCTGATGTGAGGCTCAAACGCTGAACATTGTTGTTGTTTCTTTTGATTTTTTTATTTTATTTTGTTTTTTATCTGGGATCTTAGCAATGACACATTTTCAGGCTTTTTGTTTGTACTGCTCTGGTGTTTTCCTAAAGTCATGAATCTTTATGAGAGCACAAAAATCTTAATGTTTAATATTGTGAGAATTACAGCATACATCATACAAACTTAAAAAGAGTTTAATTATTTGCACTTATGCAAAATGTTCAAAGAACAGGGAATTGCTTACAGACACTAGTAGGTAAAAACAAATCTGACTGTATTATTAAAGTCCATTGCTGTAACCTTTTAGCAAAATAAAATGACCTTCTTAATTAAAGTTGTTTTATTTTTAACTTCAGTTGTTTTTTTTCTGATTCCTTTTTCCAGGTCACAAGCTCAACAAGGATCTGAAGCATTTCTTGAGCTTGAGGTTTCAGAAAACGTCACCTGACCATGAGTTGCAGAAGACTATCCGCGCCAATTTATATCGCCATGCTGTGCCTTGTGAGTAAAATACCTAACATCATGCTTACACAAGAACATCTGAGTGGAGAAGGAAAATCATTTAGCATTACACGATCATAATTTCCACATTGTTATGCTTCTTTGGTTTCTTTCCTATTTGTTTCATCTCAATCTTTCAAATATAATTCTTTAATTTTGTAGTGAAAAATCATCTTCTTCTGATTCATTTTGCTTTCATCACTAAAAATAATCTTTAGTTCTTTAAAACAAAATAATTCTTAGCACTGTCTGAAAGTTTTGTTAATACAGCCCATAAAAACATTGTCCTGTTGACAGAGCTGGAGCAGTTCCTTAAGCTGAGTGATTAAATACATAAAGAGTTGCTTTAAACCAAATATTTAGAATCCAGCCAGACTCCCCAGCTGCCTAATACTTGGATCTGGGTGAAAAGTCCAGTAATTCTCAGTGTTTTTCTAGAGTACTTCTAAGTGTTTTGCTTGCTAAGTCGAAGTAAATCCTCACTCACCTTAAAATGCAGTTTAACTCTGAATGAGCTAACATTGATGCTGATAGTTTACAAATGAAAATAAAAACTGAATGAAACATAGGCATCTTTGTAAAAGCACTTGCACTGAAAAATAAAGATTTCAGTACTAATCAGAGCACCAATATTGGAAAAAAGCGCTCTCAGAAAACAACATTAAAAGATTAATATTCTCCAGCTTAGGAAGTATTTATAGCCCAGCCTAGTGAATTTAATAAAACCACTGGCATGCCAACAATACCGTGACTGCTATGATTTAACATCAAACTCTTATAAAGCCATATGATGCCTTTTACCCCTTAAGAGTTAGCAGTCAGGATTACTGGTGTGATACAACATGTAACCTGGATTCTATATGCGGGGGTGTGATGTAAGCTAATTTTTGGGCCATTTTAGACCAAGTTGATTTTTGTCAGCACAATAAAGAATCTTCCTTGAAATGACTAACCTAGAAAGAAGGTCTGTTTTAGGGCAGAAGTAGATAGAGGTTGGATAAAATAAATGTTCATGCCAATTTGAGGGGGGGGGATCCTCATCCTGGCAGTATATGGCTTCCAAACAGCTAAATAGCTTTAGGAGCTCTGGGGAAGAATTAGGGTACAATATAATTTTCATGTATAACCATTGATTTTTCAGTCTAGATTTTCCATTAAAAAATCAAAACGGTTTTATTTTTGTGAAAAACAAGTTGAATTATTCTCATTCATCATTTATTTCTTAGAGGTAGAGAACATCATTGCACTAAATATTGATTGAAATTGTTAGTCATAGAGTTAATGATAATATACAAAAATGTTTGGACTCTGACACTACTGCATATTAAAAAAATGTTCTAGGTCAAATTGACCCAGGATCTTTGCTGCTCCCCCTCAGAAATGAACATGCTAGGAGGGTTAAGGATCATCTTAATTTCTTTGGACTTTTGATGTTGCCATTGTTGTATTAATTAGTAAACATAGTAATCAAATGTTTTAATGTTCTAACCAATCAAGCTGTTATGATCTAACCAAGCAAATGAAGTGATGAACTCAGTTCTCTTCTCTATTTAAAATAGGATTTGTTTGCTGTTTTGCATGTATCTGGTTAGGACTGCACCTTAGGAAAATATAGTTTGTAAATGGATGCAGTTTTACTCTCTTTTTCGCTCTTGGTCGAGGCTTTTTTACTCTCAGTCTCTCTGTTTCATTTGCACTCAGCCATGTGACTGTTAAATCCGCCTCACTGTGAGCCTCCCTCGGTGCCCTGCCTCGGATTATAATGTTCTGATATATTGAAAATAGATTCCTGCCTGATTATGTGATAAACAACTCCAGCTCTTGCAAAGGTTAGAATTTGACAGATAGTTTTCTACATGATGAGGACAAACTATGGATTCAACAGCACATAGGCTTGAAAGTAATTCATTTTGAAGACATTTTGGAGGACATTAGCAGTCCCTGCTGCTCATTAAGGTTGTAGAAATCTAACAGAAGAAACATTTAATAATCAACTTGATGGTTGTTATTTATTAAATATCCATGTTTAAAGCTTCTTTGTTTCTGAATGACATCTGAGCAGACTCTATACTTGTAAACATACTGTAAATTGTTAGACAGGACTTCATTATGTAGTGTTCCTATGAAAAAGGCTGATGTTTTACTCTACCTCTCAGTATTTTGTTATCCCTAGCCTGAACAACAACTAGATTCTTATAAAGAATGTCAATGGGCCTTTCAGAAAGAAATAGTTAATATCTAACTTCACCATAAAATTGTAAAGGAATCCAAACTGAAAAATAATAAATGCACACACATTGTATTTGTGTCATCCCAAAACTGTACGAAATTGTAGGGATGGCACAATAATGTTCCTTTTTCCTTCAAATGTGGCGCTAAAAATCAGTGAGTTTTTTTTTTTAAATGAAACTCGCAACAATAAGCTGGCTAAAAAATGTTATTTAGGGTTTTATCTTTATGTTTCTGTGCAAATTTTGACATTTTTGTTCAGTTCTATTAGTTTGGCATTATTTTGCATAAAAACATCTCACTATTAGGTCTTCGGTCAAATGTTTCTTAAGCAGTAGAATTTTTCTCTTAGTTGCATCAGTACGGCTTGGTACAACTTTGTCACTTTGGTTATAAAAGCACCAGCAAGTTCACATTTTGATGATTAAAAGTAAAAATCAAACCAGAAACGATTTTGACTGAGTTAGAGCCTCAAGTAAAACCTGACTGAGATGTTGTGGTGTTGCCTACAAATTGTAGTTCATGGCCCAAATCCTTTGATTGTGGTTAAATAAAAACAGTTCTGCAAACATTTTTTTCTGGCTGTTTCTTGAGGTTTTTTCAGATGTTGGGTCAGCTAAGAACAGCAAATGTGTGTCTTTTTAATGCTACTGCTAACAAAGTATTTAATTTTATCAGGCAGATTTTTACTCTGCCATATTTGTACATTGTCTGCCATATTTATTGACCCTCCTGCTACAGTTTGTTAAAAATAAATTAATCTGTTATTGTTGTAGAACTTTTAGAAATAAAAGCTTTTTCAACTAAATCTTTGGAAACACAATTTTTGATCCTCTTAAAATTTATATTAAATCAATACGACAGAATAATTTTTATTTTTCATTTAGAACATCTGAGTGTATTTGTAATTGATGTCACATTTACCTAATGTATATAAAATATATTATTGAGTTTCATTTCTTTTACCATCTTTAAAATGGGGAAAACGAAAGAACAGTCTACTTAAGTCAGGCAGATGAGTTTTGATCTTCATAAGCTAGGATGTTGCAACAAGACAAGAAACTGGCCCATAATCACAGTAATGATTTTAGTTTTCAGTTCAGTTGATGTTCATAGCACAAATTCACGGTGAGTGGCCTTCTAAAGAAACTTTTCTAAACAAACACAAGTACTGATTCACAAGTAGTAATTAAAAGCTTGAAACAAGTTTAGTCAAAGCTGGAGGAGTATATTCAATGAAGAGAATGGTAGGTGGGGTCAAAAACGTCTCCAAACTTCACTAAGGGAGAACTGCAACAAATAGTGGCATCTTGGACTCAAGAATTATATATAACACATTCTTCAGCATGAATACCGGAAGGTGTGAAAGGTTATGTATAAATTTTGTTCTTCCAGGACAGTTCATTAGAAGCTTACTTGTCCACATCTGAAACAGGGCATACTCTATATAAAACGTTTTGAATTGAATAAAAAGTTTTGAATTGAATTGCTAAAATAAACTTTTCATTGACATTCTAAGTTATTGAGACACAAAATTGTGAAAATCTCTTTTGATTGAAAAAGAACTGATCCTATCTTTTTCTATATTAAGTATACTGAGTTATCTTAACTTATATTGACTTATATGGAGTTTATCTTTATTCTTGTGCTTTAACTTGACCTCAATCTTTTTTCTATTTTTTTTTACAAAATCCGTTTTCCATTCCACCCTATTTCCTTTCTTGGTGACCTACAATCACTGTTGTTGTCTTTTTTTCTTTTCTTCAAACACACAGACACATGCAAATTTGTTCTTAGCATGACAGGCAGAATGATAAAAGTAGTCAAATAAAAGCCACACGTCTCTGGCCTGTGTTTTCTTTGTCTCCGTCTCTTTGTGTCTCCTCCCCCTCTCCTAAGTGCATCTGTTGTTCGCTCTTGCAGTGCTTGACTCAAACAGGTGCTTTTCCCTGCACCATCAGGTGATATAGATACTTTTTTTTTTGTCATTTCGCCTAAGCATGTCCATGAATGTAGTGTTTATATGAAGGACATCCTAGTAGAGCACTCACCCTCCTCTCTTTTTCTTTGGCTTGTTGCTACAGATGGCCATTGTTATCATGTGCAGCAAATGTCACAAATAATAGGGAAGTCTCTCTCTCTTTCTCTCTTGGGATTCATTTCCTTATGACGTCTACAGCTGCTGCTTGTAGATGAGGGTTATCTGCGTTATCCCAGGGTTTGAACCACAAAGTGAACCAGTCCTCCCTCCCCCCACCTGATCCCTCCCTCTGTCGCTCTCCTCTCTTCTTCACTTAAAATCCTCCAAGCGAGTGTCAGCGTCCCTGTGGCTTGGCGGTGGCGGCTGCCTTTCTCCGTCTCTCTCTGTCACACTCTAGCTGCTCCCGCTGTCTCCCTGCCTCTGCTGTTCTTACTCTTCATCACCACCCTTCTCTCTCTCTCTCTCTCTCTCTCTCTCTCTCTCTCTCTCTCTCTCTCTCTCTTTCTCTCATCCTCCCCTTCTTGCTGTCTTTCACTCCCTTGCTTCCTTGTTTTCCACTCCATTGCCGATCTCGGTGAAATCATTGTGGGAGACAAATTTCTGTTTGCTGCTCACACAAAGTAAGGGATTACTGGTTGATTTTTATTTTTTTTTTTCTGGCTCCAGGCTCTTTTCAGCATCCAGGCAAGTGGCAGCTCCTTATTTTATTCTTCTCTCTCTCTCTCTTTCTTCTTTCTGATGCTCTCGTCATCATCCACAATCAGGCTTGGCATATGCATTGGCAAAGAGTATTTGTGTGTGTGTGGTTGATGCTGTGTATATAGGCTTGGGAATCAAGGATAGTGGGAGTAGGGGTGGGAATTATGTGAGGGGGGAATTATGTGAAGGGGGCATGTACGCTCGGAGCAGGCACGTCCAACCCAGAGGGACAGATGGCCAATAGCCCTGGTGCTTTTTCCTTTTTGCTTTTTCTGATTCACCCTGCAGGCTTTGTATAAGCTTCACTAATACGCAGACATTCTTTTCAAGAAGCAAGACATGGCCGCTCTCCTTAGCTGGAAGAAGGGCTAGAAAGCAGAGGCAGGGAAGGTTTTAAGATTGGAGAGAAGAAGGGAAGACATGAGAGGGGGGTCATCAGCCTTGAATGCAGGGAGGTCAGGTCCAGATGCTGCCCAAACAAAAGGGCTTCTCTGAGGGGGAAGCGTGGCACTCGCCATTGTGTGTCGCTGCATTGCAGGGTGCTGCTGAGGAGCCTCATGCTAATGATGGCCATTCATTCTAGTAACGGATGAGTGGGCCCCAGCTTCTGTTCCCCTGCTTTTCAAACATGCACAGTTCATATTTTTGCTCATGTGACCAAATAACACACAGTTTGCTCTGTCAACAGTAAAAAAAAAAAACAGAAGCATTTTGGCTTGCAGAGAAGGCTGGGCAAGCAGTGTTTTACATAGCAGTGGTGTATGAAGACAGGTGCAGACTTTCTCTGTATGTGTTTACGTGTGTGTCTGAGAGGTTCATGTTTTATGAATAGGGTGATTGTCAAGCAATATCTATAGTTGTTTGTGGATATATACACAAAGGAACATCATCTGCCACCATTAAAATTATTCACAGAATATATGTAGACCAGAAATGATCCTTTTTGTTTCATCATCTGTGAGGTTGGCTTGTCAATTGGCAGCCATGGAGGCGGTGGTCTCTGTTGTTGTTTTGATATTGCCAATCTTCTTCCAAACCCACATGAAAGGTATTTGGAGGTAAATCCTCTACAACCTCTTTCTATGCTTGTGCACCTGGAGTTTAGGACAAAACTGCACCCTCGCCCCAGTTTCTGCAAATCAACTTAATTAATCTTGATGCCGACCCACCGTGATTATGCTTACAAAATGTAGCTCACAATAATGTTGATGTAATAGATCATCCTTATTCACTGTGCTTCTTCAAGCGTTTCTGGGATGATCGTCCTTTGATCTTGTTAATGCTCAAGTGAGGATGTGTAGATGATTGACAGGCTCTCCCCGGTTACTCAGGTCAACTTAAAACCATCAGACTGCAACTTCTGCATACTCACAGCAGACCTGAGCTAATGTGAGTTCAATATACAGCCAGGGAGCCTATCTAACTGATTAAACAGTTAAAATAGGGCTAAATTCTGCTCCCTGTTCATTTTCTTACTGTTAGCTTTCTTAGCTAACTTTATTAGCTAAGAAATAAATCTGTTATTTCAGCATCATCATCTCTTAATGATGATGCTGATAATGGCCCTCCTTGGGAGGTTGAAGAAATTAAGTGCTTTAATTCATTGAGTGCACAAAGATCCTCTGTTATGGCCCAGTCTTGAGTGTGAGGGTCTTGTGATGATTTGGATGTGCTTATGCTGTGCTAGGGATGAGCAGCTAACTTGCATTTTAGCTAGCCTGAGTGCTTCCAAGCTAGAAGTGATGCTGCTTCATTAGATGTGCTTTAGCTTTCTTTGCTGACATTTTAGTTCATGTTGCTGCTGTGTCTGAGTTTAAATGACTCCCACTCCTCTTGATTAATAGTTTTTTTCTCTTTCTCTTGGGATTTTTTTGGCTCCACATTGACCTCTAAAAGCTGAAACTATAGCCAGAGCTGATTACAGTGGCACTACTGCTTGATTTAGGAGAACAGTTAGATTTTTTGCTTTGAGCAGAGTACCTTAATCTACTCATACAAAACTAACAAAATATCAAGGAAACATTAAAAGTGTAGCACCCCATGCTCCAGATTTGTAAGCTAACCTTAGGTAATCTGCAAAGTGACCCATTACCATGTTTACCTATAGAAAAAATACCCTAAACTACCTTTTTCCGGCTTGAAATTTTATGGCTTTTCCTAAATTGACCCAGTCATTAGAAAAAGTGATACTTTGTTTTTGTTTATATTTCTATGTGGGCTGTACACCACTAGTGTACAAGGATTGTCTTATGAGTCATTTTTGACCCGTGCTTTATAAAAGCATTTAAGCACCAAAAAAAAAAGTTCAAAGGCCATACACAAATTCTCTCTAACAAACGCATAGACATCACCCCACACACACACCTGCACCCCTCTGACCCCCACACACACATATCAAAGAAACTGGATTGATGTATGAATTGAACTTGCATTTAACCTGCACCTGCTCTCTCAATCTGCAGCTAAATCCTCACATCACACAAGTACCCAAACAATCTCAGACATAATAAAAACAAATTAGGTATAGAGGATATGAAGGTACACTGAATCTGAGTACCCCTAGATTGTTCCTTGATGACGCCATGAGTAGACGTTTCACTCATGAAACGCAGACGCTTGCACATACTGTCCTACATGGGATCTTCAGCATAAGATGTTGAACAAATTCTTGTGCTGAAAATGTTCAACGTAGGAGCGTCTTCATGCGTTCTGACCTGAACCTTCAGAGCCACATAAAGACTGTTACAAAGTCGGCCTTCTATCACCTAAAAACATCTCCAGGATTAGAGGACTAATGTCTCAGCAAGATCTAGAAAAACTCATCCATGCGTTTATCTTCAGTCGCATTGATTATTGTAACAGTGTTTTCACGGGTCTGTCCAACAAATCAATCAAACAGCTGCAGCTGATCCAGAACGCTGCTGCTCGCGTTCTCACTAAAACCAGGAAGATAGAACACATAACACCAGTTTTAAAGTCTCTCCACTGGCTC